>BCKL01000024.1:385181-467960 GCA_001600635.1 Leucosporidium creatinivorum | reverse complement strand
TGCGCCCGAGCAGGCTCCTTGACATCCCACCATCTTTGCCTTTCACCTGCAGCCGACTCTTGAGCGCCGAACTTGCTTTCGCTCCATCTCTAATCGCCCACCCTCCGTCGCTGCCCGTGGCCGAAGCCGTGAGGGAGGATAGCGGGGGGAAGGATGAGAAGCTGGAGAGGTGGACGCAGGGTGGGCTCGCTGATACTACTCTCGGCTCGCATCGGCCACAAGACAATATCGGGGTTGATCACGATGGTCACAATTTCCGCTTCAAACTCGAGTAACTATAGCCCAGCGCCTCGCCGAAAGCCATTCCGCCTCGTTTCGTTGATGGATTGGAGTTGACCCTTGTGAGAGGGAGAGCAAATCAAACCCCCGTCGTCGTCCCACAAGAAGTGCTCCAGAAGCCACCTCGATCCTCAGCACCACCGCTCACTACCCAGCTCAATCCCGAGTCGAATCGCACGCGCCGAGAAACCAGGAAGGGGAGAGGGGGGAGTGGTAGAGGGGGAGTAGGTTTCCGTTGGAACGGGCGACGATACGATAGAGAGAGAAGCTAGGAAGAGGGAAGAGTGTAGGGGAAGGAAGGGAAGGATAGAGCACAAGGGGGGGAGGGGAGACAAAACGAGGGCACAAACGAGACAGAATGGGGACCGAGGCTGTTGGGGAGTAGGAAGGGGAAAGAAATGTCCAGGGGAGAGAGTAGGTGGTTTAGAGGATAATGGGTTTGGTAGGTAGGAATATCAAGCTAGAGAAGGAGGGAGGGCCGAAGTCGGCGAGGAGGGGTTGTCTACGCTTAGATCAAGAGGGTGGACTCGACCATGGCGTTGCAGACCTGATAAGGATCGATGTTGGAAGCGGGGCGGCTGTGGGAAAGCAGAGGGAGACAGTCAGCGTATGTTTCTAAACTGCTCGGCGCCGAACCTCCCCTCCCGAAAGTAAGAACTCACCGATCCTCGAAGTAACCCTTGCCCTCAGCGGCGACCGACTTGGGAATACGGATGGAGCATCCACGGTTGGCGATACCCGAGGAGAAGGCGCCAATGTGGGCCGTCTCGTGACGTCCCGAGAGGCGGAGGTCGTTGTCGGTGCCGTACACCTCAATGTGCTCGGCGTGGCGCTTCGAGAGCTTCTCGATCATCTCCTTCACTCGGTTGGATACCTTCTCTCTTCCTACCGAGCTTCACCACCGCTCATCAGCTGTCCTAGACTCTCCCAGCTTGTTCCATCGCCCCTCCTTGCCTTCGGCGCTGGCCTGGGGTCTCTCTGCGGCTCACCAGCAACTTCAGACCTCAGGCTGCGGAGCTTTGAAGACTCTGGACTGCTTTCGAGATGATTTGAAGTGCTGTCCCGAGCTCGCCGACCCGTATAGCTGAGAAACGGCTCTCAGAAGCATCTACCTTCGAGGCGGGCGAGAACCGAGGCGCCGAGGGACACTGACAGGTCAAACTAATCCTCCCACGCTCCTTCACGTTCCAATCTATTTGGTAAGGCTTGTTCGCCCGCTCAGACGACTCGCCGCCTTATCTTCTCCCGCTCCCTCTCCCGTTATCGGCGGAGATGTTCGGCGGTTGGAAAGGCTGGAAGCAGTCGACTGCAGGGCACTGAATTCCGATGTAGCTGGGTAGAGTGGTCGAACGGAACCTTTCGCACTCATTGCACATTTCCAGAAGCGGGCAACAACTCTTGTGCTGACGAGCAACGACTTCGGCGCTCTTTCCTCCCTTCGGCGATTGTCGTTCGGTGGGGCCAAGTGGGGCCAGGAAGAACCTGTACCGCGGCAAAACTCGTTTGCAGACCACCTGGGCCTATCGAAGAAAACTCAGCACGGTACAGAACGGGTTCCAAAGAAGGCGGATCGACCTCCGCGAGAGGCGAGACCTGGACCGAGAAGGGTGGGCGGGCGGGAGACTGATGAGCTCGGTTGGGGACAGATGGTGGCGTCGTGTAGCCGAGTAGAGCGATGATTTTACGGACATACCGATGACCTACTGCACTGCACTGCGAGCGAGGCCGAACGACCGCAGGAGGGACTTTAGAGGAGCGCCGAACCGAACTCGGCGCTCGTCGTCTGAGGTACTTTTGAAGAGGAGGGAGGACGAGGCAGAGCTGTTAGAAACCTGTTCACAAGTGCAATCGAGTCAAGTAACTAGTTGAAATCATCCAAGGAGATAGGGGTCCGAGTTTCATGTAGCTTTCCCGACGGGACAGGTCGACTCGGAAAGCGCTCCGTAATGTCCTACAGTTATGTCCTGCTTATCCCGGGAGGTGCAAAGCGGAAAAAAAGTGCCCTACGACACAGGCCCGAGGGCTGTGAGATGGCGTCGACGACTCTGAGCCGTGGGTCGCTCTTGACTCTCTCCTTCCCCCTCACCTCTCCTCCCCAGGCTTTGCCTATCCGTTTCTCCCTCTCTTTTCTCTTCCGTTCTCCCTTCTGTATCCCTTCACCATGAACCCCCACGTCTCCCACCCTGCTCTGCTCCAGAAGGTGAGCTTCCGCCGCCCCAAAAGCCTCTCTCGGAAGGCCTCTGGCTTATCGCTCGCGACGACTTGCTTCTGCAGTACCTCGAGCTCCCTCAAGGTGACAAGATCCAGGCTGGTGAGCATCTCTCCTACACTACACCCTCACTGCAGCACGAGCTGCACCTCTTCTCCCTCATTTGGAGCCGGGACTAACCGAGCGACGCGGCTTCTTCTCCTTTTCCTCCCTCTTAGAGTACATCTGGATCGACGCCGATGGAGGACTTCGTTGCAAGACCATGGTACGCTGCTTTCTGACTCTGTAGCGCGTCAAATTGGGCGATTGGGCGTGCGTCACGAAGGGGAGAAGAGGGCGGAAACCCCTGCGCTGCGGGGACTTGAGATTGGGCAGTCCTACTGGTCGATTGAGTGGCTGGAAGCTGCTGGGATGCAGCAGGGAAGGCGGGAACGATGTAGGAAAGGGTTTTGGCTGCGGACCGAGGGCTCAAGCGGACATTTGGGAGATGGGAGCGAGCGGGGACGTCGGCGCAGGAGAAGCAGTTGCGGGTCGCCTGACTCAGGTACTGACCGTCATTTTGTACCCTCCTACGCCACCGTACACCTCTATTCGCCTACACAGACTCTTCCCGGACCCGTCAAGTCGGTCGACGAGCTCAAGGAGTGGAACTTTGACGGTTCCTCGACTGGACAAGCCGAGGGCCACAACTCGGATGTCTTCCTCCGCCCCGCCGCTATCTTCAGGGATCCCTTCCGTCGTGGAGACAACATCCTCGTCATCGCCGAGACCTGCATGTCGACGAGATATCTTGCCTTCGCGCCGAGATCAACGGCCGAGAGCTGACCCCCCTCTTGCATCGCAACGACAGATAACAACGACGGTACTCCCAACAAGTGGAACCACCGTTACCAGTGCGCCAAGACGATGGAGGCCGCCAAGTCCCACGACCCCTGGGTTCGCTCGCTTTCGCCTTATCGCTGGTTCGAGCTTCGCGCTGACCTTCGCCCTTTCCCCCAACAGTTCGGACTCGAGCAGGAGTACACCATCTTTGGCTCTGATGGACGCCCCTACGGATGGCCCGTTGGAGGATTCCCCGGACCCCAGGGACCTTATTACTGTGGTGTCGGTGCGTCGAACGAGCCTTATCGCACGCCGTCGACGAGAGTGGGTCGCTGATCTTCTTCCTCCTCGCCTGCTCCATCTTCCGCCTCCCTCTTTGCACCTGACAGGGGCCGGCAAGGTTTACGCTCGTGATATGATCGAGGCTCACTACCGCGCCTGCCTCTACGCCGGCGTCACCATCTCGGGAATTAACGCCGAGGTCATGCCTTCGCAGTGGGAGTTCCAGGTCGGACCCTGCCCCGGAAAGGACATGGGAGACCACCTCTGGATGTCGAGGTGTGTACTCGGCGCAAGCTGGGCGCGATGGACCGCGTCGAGGGAGCTCAGGAGCTGACTCAAACCCTTCCTTCGCTCGCCCAGGTTCCTCCTCATCCGCATCGCTGAGGAGTGGGGAATCACCGTCTCCTTCCACCCCAAGCCCCTCGAGGGTGACTGGAACGGAGCTGGATGCCACACCAAGTAGCTACCTCGCTCCTTCGACTTTCGTTCGCTCGCTGACTCGGGCTCCCTCACAGCTACTCCACCAACGGAACCCGTGCCGAGGGTGGAATGAAGGTCATCGAGGAGATGATCGAGAAGCTCTCGAAGCGCCACGCCGAGCACATTGAGGTGTACGGCACCGACAACGACCTCCGCCTCTCGGGACGTCACGAGACGGCCCACATTGGCGCCTTCTCCTCGGGTATCGCCAACCGTGGATGCTCCATCCGTATTCCCAAGTCGGTCGCCGCTGAGGGCAAGGGTTACTTCGAGGATCGGTGAGTTCTTACTTTCGGGAGGGGAGGTTCGGCGCCGAGCAGTTTAGAAACATACGCTGACTGTCTCCCTCTGCTTTCCCACAGCCGCCCCGCTTCCAACATCGATCCTTATCAGGTCTGCAACGCCATGGTCGAGTCCACCCTCTTGATCTAAGCGTAGACAACCCCTCCTCGCCGACTTCGGCCCTCCCTCCTTCTCTAGCTTGATATTCCTACCTACCAAACCCATTATCCTCTAAACCACCTACTCTCTCCCCTGGACATTTCTTTCCCCTTCCTACTCCCCAACAGCCTCGGTCCCCATTCTGTCTCGTTTGTGCCCTCGTTTTGTCTCCCCTCCCCCCCTTGTGCTCTATCCTTCCCTTCCTTCCCCTACACTCTTCCCTCTTCCTAGCTTCTCTCTCTATCGTATCGTCGCCCGTTCCAACGGAAACCTACTCCCCCTCTACCACTCCCCCCTCTCCCCTTCCTGGTTTCTCGGCGCGTGCGATTCGACTCGGGATTGAGCTGGGTAGTGAGCGGTGGTGCTGAGGATCGAGGTGGCTTCTGGAGCACTTCTTGTGGGACGACGACGGGGGTTTGATTTGCTCTCCCTCTCACAAGGGTCAACTCCAATCCATCAACGAAACGAGGCGGAATGGCTTTCGGCGAGGCGCTGGGCTATAGTTACTCGAGTTTGAAGCGGAAATTGTGACCATCGTGATCAACCCCGATATTGTCTTGTGGCCGATGCGAGCCGAGAGTAGTATCAGCGAGCCCACCCTGCGTCCACCTCTCCAGCTTCTCATCCTTCCCCCCGCTATCCTCCCTCACGGCTTCGGCCACGGGCAGCGACGGAGGGTGGGCGATTAGAGATGGAGCGAAAGCAAGTTCGGCGCTCAAGAGTCGGCTGCAGGTGAAAGGCAAAGATGGTGGGATGTCAAGGAGCCTGCTCGGGCGCAAAACGGACCGCTTCAGGAGCAGCTAAAGAGGCGAAACTCGGCGAATGGGCACAGGATCGCTCGCCGCTTTCAGAGCAGAGCGCAAGTCACGGTGAAGAGCAGCGGCGAGCTCAGGAAGTCGAGGTTCCTATTGAGCAGCTCAAGAAGACCACTGCACTAACTTGCGAACGCTCGCCGACTGCTTTCCTCGTTCGCCGAACCCGCGCCGAGTTGAGTCGGCTCCATCGTCGAGTCGCTCGCTCGCTTACTCACGCTCGGCTACACACCCACTGCTCAAATGAAGATACTCAATCCACAATCAGCTTTCTTGACCCCTTCTCGATTCAACTCTAGCATCCAAACTCGCCGCCAAGCTCGCCAGCGAGCTCCTTCTTCCACCGCCGACCGAGCCCTCCCTCCCTGCGACTGGCGCTGGCAGCAGGAGATGCTCCGTCGACCTCGCAGCATCACCCATTCCATACTCTCCACCGAGACTCGTTGATGTAGAGGCAGCCGTCGCGGTCGAACGTAAGGAAGAGGAGCGAGAAAGGGTCGGCCGAGATGAGGAGTAGGGGGAGAAGGAGGAGTAGGGAGAGGCTGAGCTGGGGCGGAGGGATGGTGAATGTGTGGGAGAGGGTGCGGTCGTCATGGAGGAGATGGACGCCAGAGAAGCTGGTCGACGACGACGAGGGAGGCGAGCGGGAGGTGGGCCGCGGTCGAGAAGGGAGGAGGATGTCATCTCGACTGATCCATCTGCGAGACGGAGCAAATTGGTCAGCGACAGCCTCGACTAACGAAGGAGAGCGAGAGCTTATAAGACGGCGCAACTCCTTGCGAACCGGCTCGGTCGGCGAGGACGTTCAAAGTGACGGCATCCAGATCCCTCGCCACGCCGGGCGAGTACATGGGTATTGGCGGGAGAGGAGCTGGAGGAAGCACCTGCTCAGGCTTGTAGAAGAGACACCACCGCTCAAAGTGCTTGACCCGGCCCTTCGGCGCGTAGTCGACCGTCTTTCCATCGGTCGTCCTCGGGTCGAGCTGCCGCTGGAGATGAGGTAGAGCCCTGAGGTATCGCCGGCGAAAAGGTAGGTAGAGCCGTCGGGCTGCTCGGTAGAGTAAGAAGGCTTGTAGGAGCGCGACGACGAGGAAGATGAGGGAGAGGTAGGGGAGGATGGAGGACTTGGCTTGTCGGCGAAGGAAGGCTGAGCTGAAGCCCCATGCGATGATGGTGAGGAGGAGTATGGTAGCGCGTAGCGTCGTACTGAGGAGGAGTCGAAAGACGTCTTTGGAGAGGAGGAAGGCCCGACAGACCTTCTTCGGCGAAGATGGTGAGGGGGCGTAGTCGGTCGAAGTCGACGTACAGAGCTCGGCAACGGCACAGCGAATCGAATGAATGGATTGGCGATACTCGAGCTCACCCCGCTTGGGTGGTAGCGGGCCCGCCTCGGCCTTTGAGCAGGGGAGGGGCGGCGGCGGATGAGTAGCGCCGAGGTCGTCGAGCCTGCTCAGAGGCAAGCCAGGGCTGGACGACGACAGCGACGGCATTATCGATGTAAGAAGTGGTGAACGGGGGAGGCCAAGACGCATCACAGCGCAATTCTGATGGGAGACCAGCAGCGTGTCTGTGCGAGAGCGAAGGAGGCGCCTGCTCGGGTCTCGAAAGGCCTTCCCCGTCCTTGGGACAGCGTGGGCCACCAGCTGGAGCCTTTTGCATATCATCGCTCGGACCAGCAGGGTAGCCTGACCCTGCCGGCGCCGAAGCGAAGCGCGTCTGGCTCATCAGCTCGGAGATGGCGACGAGCGGCGCTCCCACCGAAGGACGACAGTCGCAACTGGTCCTCGGTCGTCTGCGAGAGCATCCCCATCACCACTGTCCCCTGCTGCACCCCCTCGCTGGGCTCCGCTCCCATCTCTCTCCCAACCCGGCCCTTCCCCACACAGGAAAGCCTTCGAGAAAACATTCGAGGGTCGTCGTCGCCAAAGAGCTGTCCGTGCAGCACAGTAGAGGCTCCCTCGCCGATATCCGAGCATGTCGCTCAAGTCCCAATTCGCCTTGTAGCCCTCCCGAAGCGAAATATTTCCGAAGCCGAGACGGAGCTCGAGGAGCGCCCGCCAGCGATGCATTGCTGCTCAAGACATCAATCCGCCGCTGTACGAGGACCCTGTCGCGTCCGCGCCGTATTCACAGTGCCCTTGGTGGTGGTGTAGGTTGGTGGGCGAGGGGGCGAGTCGCTTATTTGGCTGTGGAGGGCGATGGAAGGGTCAGATGAGGTCGTTCTGTAGCGCCGAAGGAGACGATGAGAACGTACAGCGAGCGCGCATCTTTCTTCTTTTCCTCTTCAGACGACGAACGCGCTTCTTGCGCCACTTATCACGCCTGTAAGAGAGCAGGGAGAGACGGAAGAGTTAGAACTTGTCGAGATGACGCAGGGGGAGAGGGAAAGCTGGCGCGAGTAAAGCTTACATCTATGTAGAAAAATAGGTCAGTAACGAGTTGCTGTAGGTCAACAGACGAGAAGAAGCGGCTCACATTGAGATGAGCAAAGAGTGGTGGGAAAGAGAAAGAGGGTCAGCCGACTCGACCGCCAAGTCGAGAGAAGCTGAGACCCCTGTCATCGGGAAGAAGCTGTAGCTCATTGGCGACAGACTGAACAGCTCAGTAAGCTCTCTGAAATCATCTGCAGCTCTTCCAAAGCTCTGTAGGCCGACAGCGAGCACTGCCTTCGCAACCTCTGCCGAGCGAGATGAACTGCAGCGGAAGAGCGTCAGCGCCTCTTGATTTCCTACCACAACCTGCTCCGACTTTCAAGTCGACAGACAAAGTGAGTCTGTACCCCTATAACACTGCTCAACAGCCTCTAATCGCCTCGGCGCTGACCACGAGCTGCTCCCCTTCGCTTCATCTCCCCCAGCTCACCTTAACTCGCTCAACGTCTTCGCTTCGCTCGACGTACCTGGCATGACTACTACAAAGAGTGAGTAGCTCCTATCACCACGCTCCAACGCTCGCGGTGCAGCCCTCGCTAGCTGCTTGAGCGGAGCAAGCTCGAGACGAGCGCTGCAGGAGAAGACCGCGGCGGCTCAGAGGCTCGGGAGTGAAAACAGACTTTAGCTGACATTCTTCTACCACCCTGCAGCCTCCAAGAAGGGAAAGAAGAAGCTCACGTTAGTAGCTCTCGCTCGAGATGAAGACCCCGGGCCGGCCCCGTCGCACGGCTGACCTTCCATCTGCTTCCCTACAGTGGTGGAGCTGCTGCCCTTGCCGAGGTGAGCTATGACCAGTCCCATAGCTGTGTTTGAGTCTCATTGACCTCTCTTCGCAACCCACAGTTCAATAAGGTTCGCTGCTCAGCAATCCGACATCACCGAGCTCAACTTCCGGAAGCTGACCTCCCTCCTCACTCGCGAGCAGAAGACGACGGCCGAGCTCAAGTTGAAGAAGCCCAACCAGTTGGCGAGTGAGCGTAGGGAGGAGATGTTGAGGTTGTGGAGGGTGAGTACTGTGTCCGGCGGAACGAGGGAGAGGCAGCCTTGCTGACCTGGCGCTCTTCGTACTCGAGCAGAAGGACAAGACGAACCCCAACAGGGAGTAG
This sequence comes from Leucosporidium creatinivorum, assembly GCA_001600635.1. Taxonomy (NCBI): domain Eukaryota; kingdom Fungi; phylum Basidiomycota; class Microbotryomycetes; order Leucosporidiales; family Leucosporidiaceae; genus Leucosporidium; species Leucosporidium creatinivorum. The sequence continues at coordinate 459,097 of BCKL01000024.1, read as the reverse complement.
TCACCCCTCTCGGAGATGCTTCCCGCTTTCCTCGCTTGTACTCGAGTACGTTGCTCTTCCGCTCTTGAGAAGCTCGGCCAACGCTGACCCTCCTCGCCGACTCCCAGCTCAGGTCGCGCTTCAGTTACCCTTCTTTTTCCCGCGCTTCTGCCGTTGATACTCTAGCTTCTCGATGATATGTACCCGCTCCGTTCGTGCAGTCGGCTGTGCACCACGAGGACAGGAGCGAGAGGAGAACGCGAGCGCTCGGAGCGCGAGCGCCGAGACGGCTGAACAAAGCGAAATGAGGGGGAGAAGAGCTTCTGGTCGACTGCAGAGCGCTTGGAAATACGTCTGTACTCTATCCCTGTGATTGCTCTACCCATCCTGCGACCTTCTTGGCGAGCGCATCGGCATGATCTGCGAATGAGACCGCCAGAGGTCAGCTCTACTCTCGGCTGCAACTCGACTTCCATCACTCGAGGGAAGCGTAGCAAGCTCACCTTCCCGCAAACAGAAGGCATGTTTCATCCCCTCTCCGCACCTCTCCCTCTGCACCTTAGCATGGCCCGCCTCGTCCAGCACTCCCTCAATCTCGATCACCGAGCTCTCCGCAACCCATCCATCGAGCCCATCCTTCGCCCAATACCACCACATCTCCTTTCCTTGCTCCTTAAGCAGCTCCTTATCGAGTTCCGTTACCTCCTTCATCTCCTCAGCCGCCATCGACAGCGCCGCCCGAACCGTCGCTGGCGAACTGACGAGGCTGGTAGTCACCTCTGCCGGTTGACTGCTTTGAGCGGCGAGAAGTGATACGAGTTTGGTGAGAGGCCGAAGAGGGAGGTAGGAGAGAGCGCCGGTGGCGAGGCCGACGGGGAGGGAGACGAGCGAGGAGAAGAGTGGCCAGAGGACTCGGCCGTTTGGGGTGAGAGCCATATGGGAGATGGTAGGGAAGAGGTGAATGGATTGGGAGATGAGGAGTGGGCGTTGCTTGAGGGTCTACGAGGGAGAAGCAGAGAACTGAGGTCAGCTTGCTGGCGCCGAGAGGCCAAGGGGACTTCCTCGAGCACGGTTCGAACAAGGCGAAGGCGGTGGTGGGAAGCAAAGTCCTACTAGGAGCCGTCAAAAGTGCTAGATAGTCCCTAACTTACCTCACAGCAAACCCAAGCTCCGATGGAGTGGCCGAGCAAGACGAGCCTCGTCTGTCCTTCTCCCACACCAATATCCCACTTCTCCTTGAGCTCATCCACAAATGCCACCTTGTCGTCCACCTGCTCCTTTAGCCCCGGCGCCGTCTCTCCTCGCTTCCACCGAGCGTGAGCTGGCGAATGGCCGAGGTGGCCGAGGGCATATACGGCCGTGCGGGCGGCGAGTGGTGGAGGTAGGGCAGCTCGGAGGGAGGATAAGAATGAGGTATAGTATTGTGGTAGGCCTGGGTTGCCGGGGATGAAGAGGAGGATGAGGGAAGGTGTGGACGTTGAGGGAGCTGCAAGAGAAGCGCGGAGGTCAACTCACGCTCACGCACAGCGTGCAGCTTCTGTTAATGCTCACCTGATGCACTGCCTGCTGGCTCGGCTCCTACGCAAGGCCAATGAAGCAGATCTGCCGGATGACCTCGAGGGCCAGTGCGTATTGAAGCGATGGGTGCTGCAGGGCTCGATCTGGGAGGTGCAGAGCTGTTGCTGGACGTGCCGGAGGTGGACTGTGCGGCTGCCGAAGTCGCCATAGCTCTGTAGAGGCCGGCACGAGGTGTCGATAGTCGAGAGAGGATGACGAGAAGCAGTGGGTTGCGTCGAGACCTGAGGAATAGTAGACGAGAGGTGGAGGAAGCGACTGTGCTGTGCAAGTCTGCTGTTGGGTGTCGAAGCGAGAGGAAGCGCAGACGAAGAAACGGGAGGAGCGCAAGAGAGGCTGGGCTCACTGCCGTCGCAACTTCGCTCTTAAAGAGTCCAAGATTCATGAGGCTGGAAAGGCAGCGTAGTTTCAGTCGAGGGTATGTTTCTCCATGGTCACCGAGCTCGAAACAGACGATTCGCGAGCGAAGGGGCGGCTCGCCATCGCCGAGGTCGAGTCACTCGGCCGCTCTGGGTCTTTAGTCGTGAGCGATACGCTTTAGTCATATCACTCTACTGCATCTAGGCCTCTTCGTGGGTATCTGCCAGTCAAGATGCAACCTGCGGGAAGAGGGCGGACGCTCGGCGATGCTCTCTCCTAGTCCACGCTGCTCGCTCTCGATTATCGATGGCTGACTGACTCATGAGTCTGTGTAGATCACCTAACTACGCAGTTATTATCGACCATGTCCCTCGCCCGGCTATCTGCGAGTGAGGAGCAGAGGTCAGCCTGCGAAACGAGCGCCGAGATCGCCAAAGTCGAATGAAAGCTCACCATTTGCCGCCGATGTAGCTTAGTCTGCGGAGAGTGAGGAGAGGTCAGCTGAGTCTCGGGAGGAGCTGGAAAAATGCAGGAGAAGCTCACCAGTGAAGTAGCGCTCGTCGCCGCGAGCCTCCACACCTGCCTCCTTGCAAAGCTCCGTCCACGCCTCCATAAACTCCTTCTGCTCCTGCTCACGACCCTGTTCATGCGGGTACATCTCCGTCCTCCAGCGCTTGAGCCCTGATAAAGCAGGAAGGAGGAAGTGCTTCCAAATTCGGCGCCGAGGGATGCGCTCGTGGTGTTGGATCGAGGGGAGGGAGGCAGGTAGGCGGCATATAGCTTGAGGCGTTCGAGAGGAAGCGGATGTGTTAACGGGTAGGTAAGGGAACCGTTGATCCTGGTGAAGAGGTCAAGCTGCTTGACGTTGAGCGCTGAGCGCCGAGGAGCGATGGAAAGTCAGCGTCCGCCAGTGCCGGGAGGACTGGGGGTGAACTCACTGATGAGCACCGGGTACAGCACGTCTATTCCCAGCCATGATTCTGCCGCAGTGTACGGGCTGTGGACCCCGAGACACTCGATCCCTCCCACCTGCTGGCACACTCGGCCGAACGCCTCAATGTCGTCCGCCTGACGAAGACGCCAATCCACTGCCCATACAAGCGGTGTTGTATCGCTGCCCTCTAGACGCTTCAACAGGCGATGGTCCTTCTCTGTAGAAACGACTTGAACGGCCATGAGCATCAAACGCTGAGCCCATTCGGTCCACCCCCTAGCGACGAGGGAAGGCGCGAGGAGCGTCTCGGGCTTAAAAATGTAGGCGCAGGGTGATCCCAAGAGCTCGAGAATCCGATACAGAAGCTCGGGAGGGAGGTCTTGGATGACGGCCATGGCGAGGAGGGGAAGCGAGCGAGCGACGGGAAGGCGGAGAGGAGGGGGAAAGAGCTTCGGCTGTAGGCGGACAAGGGAATGGTCAGCTAGAGCTCTGCATCGCTTCAGTGAGTCTACTTTATCGTCTCGTCCGCTTCTTGCTCCGCCAAGCTGCCTCGCATCACAACAGACGCTCGACCCTCTTCGCTCTCCCTCGGCGCCGGTTCTCCGCCAGCCCAGCGCTCTCCCACAGCTTCCAGTCACCACCTGACTACTCAGCAGTACTACTCACCTTTTCGAGCGATCTATCACACCCAGCAGCAGCAGCGAACCAGCTTTCCTCGTCTCAGAGCACAGCGTCCGTCCGTTTCGAGCTGTCGAGCTGAGCGAGTCCTCCTTGAAAAGCAGGCGAGGGAGGTGGAGTCGAGGTATAGCTGAGATGTAGTAGAGCTTCCTATCCAAGTCACGAGCTGTTGAGTGGACGAGAGAAGCAAAGTCGAGTGAGAAACGGGAGGGAAAGAGGCGCGGGCTCCAAGTTCGCTCTCGACCTGGAGGGGAGAGCGCGAGAGGGTGCTCGAGTTGTAGGTCGATGGACGGCGCTCAGCTACATGTAGCTCTACTGCAGCTCTCCTCGTGGCTTTGCGAGTTGACTCGAGCCGTCTGCACTGCTCCATCTTCTCCCTTCCCCAGCGCCGAGCATCCTTCTGCTCTCCCGCTCGCCATGTTGCAGACCACGACACTGGATGCAAGCAAAGTACATTCACCAACATCTTCATATCTAGTGCATCTCCTCACATCGTCTCGACAGCAAGCACATCAACCTCCCTGCGAAGTGAGAGAAGGTCAGCGAGGCTCGGCGGAGACGCGCGAGCGCTGCGAAGGAGCTCACCTCTCGACTTGTCGTTACAGGCATTCGGCAGGGTAGTCTGAAAGATAAGAAGCGGTCAGCGATGATCTGAACGGGCTCAGAGGGAGGATGAGGAGAACTCACCGGTGAAGAAGCGTTGCCAGCCGCGAGGCTCAACTCCACGAACTCGGCAAGCGTCTTCCCACGCAGCTCTATCTTCCTTTGCTAGCAGCTTGCTACAGGCGTCCACATCGTCCATTCTTCAGCGTCTGAGCGTCCTCATCGCAGGCAGCTCAAGCACGGACGCCAGCTCGGCGACTCCGCTGCCCTCATCATTCCAGCCCGAGGCTAGCCCCGTCTCGATGACGAGTAGACTGGCGGTGGAGGCGGAGACGATCTCCGCAATGAAGGATGTGCTACAGCCGTTGAGCTCGAGAGATGTGAGGGAGGTGCAGGCTGCAACGAGGCGGCCGACGTCGCGAGATGGTCGGGGGGAATGGGCGTCATAGATGTACGGGAAAGAGACGCTGAAATGGCGGAGTTGCTGGGCAAGAGGTTGTAGCCTTATGGTATAGTCCGCGGGAAGCGATTCCTCGTCCTGTCCGAACACCAACTCGAAAGAGGTGAGGCAAGGAGCAGCCTTAATGATAGACTCGAGGAAGGGCAGACAATGTAGGCGCGCTGTGTCGAAGCTCAGGTGGCTGAGGCTGAGACTCATGTCCGACGGGATCCTGGGCCGTCCCTGGAGATCACCGCCGATGTGTAGCGATTTGAGGCCTGCGAAGGGCAGAAGTAAGTGAAGGCTTCGGCGTGGCTCCCTCTATGCCACCACACGCACCGGCGAGTAACGTGAGACTAATCATACTCAGGTCAACGTCAGTCGCCCACGTCTGGAATAGGTCCAAAGCCACGACGGAGATCTCGTTCTCCTCCAACACCGACAGTGTTCGCCTTGAGATGCGACGGCCGAGCAAAACGAGCTGCAGAGTTCGGCCGGCGTTCGAGCGTAGCCTTTCGGTGCAGGGTCTCGAGCTGCAGTCATTGAAGTGCATGTTATAGAACAGGAGCGCCTGCGACGGGTGTCTCCACGCTCTGGCCACGAGCGAAGTCATACTGAGCATGCCGAGCACCGGGTCGCTTTCCAGTGTCCAATGTCCTTCGACGAGTTCGAGTACCCTTCTCAGCAACTCGGGCGGTAGATCTTGAATGACTGCCATGTCAAGCGAGCGGGCGAGCGAGTCGGAGGAGACTCGGCGAAGAGTGAGGAAGGGGCAAAGACTGCAGGAGGAGACAACGACGGGTCAGCTACTGGTCTTCAGACTTGTACGATTGCTGCTCGTTCTCTCGCGGTCCGTCGCCTGCCCTTCTGCATTGTCTGCACTCTCAGAGCCCGCTCCAGCATCACTCAAACCCCCGCTCTCTAGCGTCTGGTGTAGAGGTATAGTACAGCCCCAGGAGCAGCAGCAGCTCCTCCTACACCCTTCCCCCTACCGCCCAACGACCCTAAACTCACCTTCAATCTCCAGCAAACTCGCGTCCCTCTCTCAGCCTTCAGGAAAGCGTCCTCTCGAGCTCGCGATGAGGTGCAGCGGGCGTCTTGGCGTGTAGCAGTCGAGTAGAGCTTCCTTCTATAGCTTCCCTAGTCGAGCGGTGGCGTGGTCGAGAAAACGAGATGAGACGCGTGAAGCAGGAGAGGGCGGGAGGGAGAGAGTGGGGAGAGGGAGGGCGACCTGGAGAGGAGGTGTTGGTGAGCTGGTGAGGAGCAGGTCAGTGTAGCTGCGTCTCGATTCCGACTCCTGGGCTTCCTGCACATCAGCGAAGCGCTCTCGTCGAGCCCTCCCTTTCGCCGAGGTCGACTTCGCCGAGCAGCAGCACCGAACGGCTTGCAGCGAGGCATAGCCCTTGTTTTGAGTGTTCTCGGGCAAGATACGGTACCTGTTTACTACCGGAGAGTACCGCACACCCTCATGATCCTGCTGAAGTCGCCAGAATCGAACAACGCGACGCAAGCTGCTCGGCCATGAGAGAAGCGTGGGCCATTCGCGAGAGGGAGACGAGCTACAAGCTGGGGCAGCACGACGAGGGGGAGCTCGAGTTTCAGAAGAATGGGACCAGAGCAGAAGAAGGCAAGAAGCGAGGGAAGCAGCTCGGTCGAGGGACAGCAGAAAGGAAGCAGGCTCGGCGTTCGGGATGGTATGCAGCTCTCGGTGAGGCAACGAGATGATGAGGCAGAAAATGGGTGGGTTGCAAGGGGTGTACAAGAAAGAAAAAGGGAAAGGGGAGGTCACAAGAAGGGGAGAAGCAAAGAGGCAAGGTGGGCCTCAGCGGTGAGCTGTGGGAGAGAAGGCAAGAGGGTCAGTCGCAGGGAAGGAGGGTGGGGCAGCGGGAGGGAGAAGCGTACCTTTTGAGAGATCAGCATCCGCAGCCTCCGAAGCAGCCGAAAGAGCAGTCGAAGGAGGAGTCGCCGAAGGAGGAGTCGTCGACGCCAATGTTGCCGACGAAGGAGGAGCCAACGCCGAGTCCGATGATGGAGGAATCGTCGAAAGAAGAGTCGCCGATGAAGGATGATCCGACGCCGCGTTTGAAGATACCGAACTGCGGGCGGGAGCGGAAGGTCAGCGAGAGAAGGGGGCAAGAGCACGAAGAGACATACATCATCCTCGTCCTTGCGGAAGTCGACGACCTTGAGGACATTGCGATCCTTGGCCTCGACCTGGTTGAAGTTGGCGTCGTGCTCGGTGGCATCGTGCACCTGTTGAAGGACGACAAGAGTCAGCGCCGAGCAGAAGGAGAGGGTAGGAGGGAGAGAGCTCACGTTGAAGTTGGTCTTCTTGAACTTGTCCTCGTTGATGGCCTTGACCTCGACGAACTGTTGAGTGGAGTAGGGAGGTCAGCAGGAGAGTGAAGGAGAGTGAAGGGAGCAAAACCGACCCTGATGTCCTCGCCGTCTCCACCCGACCAGCGCTTGCGAAGGATGCCAAAGTCACTCGCGCCGTCGTTCTGTGGGAGAAAAGGGAGACGAGGGTCAGCATGAGAAGGAGGCGAGAGGAGAGGAAGGGAGCTGACCGAGCCGCGCTTGAAGATGCTGATGTCGAACTGTGGGAGGAGGAGGGCAAGGTCAGCGAGAGTGGACAGGCCAAGGGAGGAGGAGTGAGGCGAGAGACCAGACTGACCGAATCGCTGGCGCTGCTGTCGAATCCGCTGTCCAAGCCAAGGCCGCCGAGTCCGATGAGGGAGCCAGAGCCCACGAACGAGGAATCGCCGAAGGAGGAGCGGCCGACCGAAGAGCCAACGCCGAGGCCGATGAGGGACGAGTCACCGACAGAGTCGAAGCCGAAGGGGAAGAAGCCGCCGACGTCGACGCCGCGCTTGAAGATGCCGAACTGTGGAGCGGATGGAGCCAGAGGGTCAGCGAGGGGAGGAGAGAGGGGAGAGAGAGAACAGCTCACATCGTCCTCATCCTTGCGGAAGTCGACAGCCTTCAGAACGTTGCGGTCCTTGGCTTCGACTTGGTTGAAGTTGGCGTCGTGCTCGGTAGCATCGTGAACCTGTGGGATAGTGGGAGGAGAAGGTGATCAGCTCGGAGGAGGGGTTAGAGGGAGAGAGGTGAGACTACTGACGTTGAACTTGGTCTTCTTGAACTTGTCCTCATTGATAGCCTTGACCTCGACAAACTGTTGAGGAGTAAGAGCGAAGGTCAGCGAGTGAGGCGAGAGAAGGAAGAGCGAGAGCAACTCACCCTGATGTCCTCGCCATCTCCCCAGGGAAGAGCGACGACGACGGCAGCGAGGGAGGCAACAAGGGCGAGAGTGGAAGTGCGAGCGAGCATCTTGAAGACTTGAGGGCGGCGACGAGGGAGCGGGAGAGGCGACTACTAGGAAACCAACCTGCGCCGAAGCATCTCAACTCCCATTCTTGTAGTCCCTCCGTCCAGCCGAGCTCGGACCATCCTCGTACCCCAGAAGAGCTGAGATAAGCGGAAGGGACGCCAAGAGGGAGCAGGAGAAGAGCGAGATGGAAGGAGCGGAGGGCGAGGACGAGCCCTAGCACGAGAGGAGGGGTCGAAGCTGATGAGGGTCCGAAGGTACTGTAAGGTAGTATGAGGGGTGAGCAATAGTCGTGAATCATCCTTGAGCAATCTCTGGTCGCTTACACTATTCCTCGTAGCATACACAAGCTTGAGAGGAGCGAGAGGCCAGTCGGCCGAGACGAAGCCTACTCTTCCACGCGATCCGGCGACAGGCAAATGCAAGCCATCAAAGCGAGAGAGCGTTTAGCTTCTCAAAGACCTCGGCGCGAATGAAGACGGGAAGAGCAGCGTTGCAAGATCTCGACTTCGATCTGCGAGGCGAGCGAGAGATCATCGCCGAAGTTGACGGAGCACAAGTGCCCAGCAGCAACTCACAGTACATAACACCAACGGCGTAAAGAACTCGATCAGTCGATTCCTCTTCGTAGAGCCTCTTGTAAGGTGGTTGGCGTCTGCAAGAAGCTCGGCCGAGGTTAGCTCATGTCTCGGCGGATAAGCTCAACTCGAGGCGGCGCACCCTCCATCTAACAAAGGTCTGTGTAGGTAGAGAGACAGTATCAGCTTTGTCTGGTCTCAAGAGAGTTGACTAGCACGTGACTCACCGGTGAAGAAGCGCCGGTCATCGCGAGGCTCAATTCCTCGAGCTCGGCAGGCGTCTTCCCATTGCGTCCTAGCTGACTCAATCGAGAAGCCACCCGCACTTCCAAGGCTAGGTATCCTCCACCGCTTCAGCTCCCCCACAGCAGCAAGGTCCAGGACGGCGGCCAGCTCGGCAACTCGGTGCGGCCAGGCATCGAAACCTAGGTAAGTGTCGAGTACGTCGAGGGAGGCCCGGGATGCACGAAGAATTGCGCTGAGATCGGCAGGAGCCTCTATACCGAGCTGCAGAGATTTGAGGGAGGTGCAGCTGGTGACGAAGTGGAGAAGGTCGACCGAGGGCGGGCACTCCGAGTCGAGGTGCAGGATCCAGCGATTCAGGGATAGGTGTCGGAGTTGAGGAGCGATGCCTTCCAGCGCTGGTGCGTAGCTCTGCGGAAAGGTGTACCACTCCAAGTCTCCACAGAGCACGAGAGTGGTCAAGAAGGGTGCCGCGGCGAGGAGGCTGTCGACGAAGACGAGATTGGACGTTTCCGAGAAGTGTGCCGTAAGCTCCAGAGCTCTGAGATTGAGCTTAGCGTCGGAAGGAGTAATCGGTGCTTCTGAAAAGGCTCCGGTCAAGTCAAGGTGGTTGAGGCCTGTTGGGGCGCCAGAAGCGGGTCAGTCTCGGCGCCGTTTGACCGACGGATAACGCACCTTGGAGGAGTCCTAGAGAGACCAAGCCCATATCTACCGTGCGACCCATCCCGTCGTTCTCTGCGGCCAGCAACTGCACGGTCACATTCAGCTCCCTCAACATTTTGAGAACGGCCGGCGCCGAAGCGGGCAAAAGGTAGAGTTGGAACTGGGGACGACGCTCCTCCGGTCGAACATCGCGGGCTGTATTGAAGCTGGTGAGCTCGAGGTCGCGGAGGCAGAGCTAGCGCGATGGACACCTCCATGCTCGAGCAACTAAGGCGGTTCGGTAGAGGTGGCTGTCGAGGTATTCCTCGAGTGCCTCGTCCTTTGGATCCTCCTCTTGAGCGAGGAAGTCGAGAATGTGGTAGAGGAGCTCGGCGGGTAAGTCCTGGATGAAGGCCATGTCGAGCGAGCGAGCGGCGAAGAATCGGCGAAGGAGGGGTAGGGGGAGAGCCCTGCGGGAGGTACGACGAAGATCAGCATGCGACTCCCACAAGTTAGTCTCAACAGCTGCTCTTCTTCCCCTCGCTACCGTTCCCTCTGCAGCTTGGCAGCCTCCACAACTGAGCAGCATCGCTCAACACCGGGGCCTCCCCTCCCCGGCTGCTGTTCCTCAATTCCAATCCCAGAAGCAGCAGCAGCAGCAGGCGGCTCTACATCCCATCCCCTCACTCCCACCGCCGAGAAACCCTAGACTTACCTTCAATCTCCAGCAAGCACGCGTTCCTTTCAGCAGCTTCCAGCAAAGCGTCCTCTCGAGCTCGTGATGAGGTGCAGCGGTCGAGTGGGCGTGTAGCAGTCGAGTACAGCTGTATCTTGTAGCTTTCCGGACGAGTGGCGGCGGCGAGATGAGAAGACGAGATGAGACGAGCGAAGCGGGAGAGGGCAAGGGAGGCGAGCCAGGGGAGGGCGAGGCAGGGGAGCTGGAGAGGGGGGGTGTCTGTGAACTGATGGGGGAGCAGAACATTGCAGCTGGGTAGTACGATCAGAGTCCTAGCTGGGTGCACCTCAGCCAGCTGCTCTCGTCGAGCCCTCCCTTTCGCCGAGGTCCACTTCGCCGAGCAGCGCCGAACTCGTTGCAGCGGAGCAGAGCCTGCTTCGAGGACGCTGACAGCAAGAGAAACGTCTCAACTCACTTGAAACCCCGGTCGCAGGCCAGAGCACTCTACTCGAGATCCGGCCTCCTCCGCCGACTCGCCGAGCTCTCGTCTCGACAAGAAACGATGCGACTAACGACACTCATATTGCCGCCTGATGAACGACGTTTTTCTGTACAATCTGAACCCACTACTCCCATCCGCTCTACTTGGACATGTCGACAACGCAGCGAAGGCACTCTCCGCTCTTCATGTACTCGAATCCCTTGCTGATCTCGCTGAGGGTGGTCTGTTCGGGTAGAGCGGGTCAGTGAGAGTGCGCGAGAAGCAACTGAGTGGAGCAACGCACGTTGTGGGTGATGTAGTCGTCGATCGAGAGCTTGCCAGCGAGGTAGTCGTCGACGAGGCCAGGGAGCCTGCAGAGTAGCGAGGTCAGCGAGGCTCTGAGGGCGGAGGAACTAGACTGCACCCACTCAGTGCGACCCTTAACTCCTCCAAAGGCGGATCCCTGCCACTTGCGACCGGTTACGAGCTGGAAGGGGCGAGTCGAGATCTCCTTTCCGGCAGCGGCGACTCCAATGATGGTGGAGACTCCCCATCCTGCGCGAGACACCCGAGAAGGTCAGCCTGAGAGATCGAAGCATAGCTAACGAGCTCGGCGCACCCTTGTGGCAAGCCTCGAGAGCCTGGCGCATGACGTTGACGTTTCCAGTGCAGTCGCTGCAAGTTCAGAGTCGGGTCAGCTCGTCCATCGCACCTCAATGAACCACATCCAACTCACAAAGTGTGATCCAGTCCACCATCAGTCATCTCAACGAGCTTCTCAACGATCGACTGTCCCTTCTCGAGCTTCATAGGGTTGATGAAATCGGTAGCTCCCATCTTGCGAGCCCAGGCCTCCTTGCCATCGTTCGTGTCGATAGCAATGATCTTGGAGGCCTTGCGAGTGACGGCTCCCTGCACGACGGCGAGTCCGACGGCGCCGAGACCGAAGACGGCGGTGGTCTCGCCGGCTTGGACGTTGGCGGTCTTGGTACTGTAGTCGAGTAGTGCGGTCAGCTTGAGGAACATGATACGAACGAGCGAACACCATAACTCACGCAGCACCGTAACCCGTAGTCAAACCACAGCCGAGCAAGCAAGCCTTATCAAGCGGGGCCTTCTCCGTGATGGCGACGACCGAGTGCTTGGAAACAACCGTGTACTGGGAGAAAGTCGAGCATCCCATGAAGTGCAAGAGCTCCTTGCCCTTGCACTTGAAGCGCGAAGTCCCATCCGTCATCACTCCCTTTCCTTGAGTTGCTCGGACGGCGCCACAGAGGTTCGTCTTGCCCGAGAGGCAGAACTTGCATTGACGGCATTCGGCGGTGTAGAGCTGTTCAATCGCGAGAGATAAGCATCAGCAAGCGCAAGAGAGAGAGGGAAGGAGGCAAACTGACGGGAACGACGTGGTCTCCGACCTTGACGTCAGTGACGCCCTCGCCGATACTCTCTACTACTCCCCCACCCTCATGGCCGAGCACGACGGGGAACGCGCCCTCGGGATCATCTCCAGAGAGCTGCAGAAGCGAGACAGAAGCGCGTGTATCAGCGGGTCGGCTAATCTTCGGTCGTGCACCTCGCTACACCCAGTAACTTACGGTGAAGATATCCTGTAGATGATGATAGGGATCAGCTCCTGCTCCTCGAGCTGCGGGAAACGGACTAACAGTGTGGCAGAGAGCAGTGTAATGGACCTTGATGCGGACTTCGTCCTTCTTGGGAGGGTCGACAGTGATCTCCTCGAGAGTGAGGGGCTTTCCAGCCTCCCATGCGACGGCTGTAGAGTAGTAGAAGGTCAGCTGGCTGCTCAGCCGGGACGAGATAAAGCGGCGAACCAGCCTGGCAAGTGATGGTCTAGCGAAGATGATGGGGCGTCAGCGTTCGGAGCAGCGGCAATCGTGTGTAGGAGAGTAAGAGGCTCACTTGTCCTTCGGTAGACATGATAAGGATCTGATGTAGCTGAGGTGAAGAAGCGAAGTTTCGAAGATAGGCAGCGAGAGGTAGGAAGGAGAGAGCAAGGAGCCGACTCGCGAATCTCTCGAGAGCTACCCCGCTCAGGCGGCGCTCGCGCTTGAAAATCTTCCCACCGAGCAAGCCTCCACTCTCGGTCTGTAAGCCAGCAAGGAAAGATTTGGATACAGGGCGTATCCATTTTGTCACACTAGTCGCAAAGAAATCTAACACGAGAGCCGGGCCCTCTCTACAGCTCAAGCCGAAGCCTCCACCGCCGGCGCCGTCGACGGTGCCGAGTCTCCTCCCTGCTCTCCTCCCTGCCTTCCACCACGTCCTCCACCACGTCCACCACGTCCTCCACGACCACCACGTCCTCCCTGTCCCCTCGTTGACTCGCGGTCGACCGTTCCTCCAGCTGCACCGAGGGGGAGAAGAGGGAGGGAAAAAGTGCGGGGGTCGCGAAGGAGCGGCAAAAAGTATTAGCGCGGCTGGCGGGAGTGATAGCCCCAGAGAGAGAGAGATGAGGAGACGCACCAGCACGGATCTCGATTGCGCTGGCCATGGCTTGAGCGCGGAAGAGGAGGCCCTTGGAGCGCTCGATGACGGATTGGTAGACGGGCGTCTCCGAGTGGTTCATCTGGACGGTGTTCTATAGGCGGTCGAAGAGGGTGAGCATGGAGCTCGAGTCTGGGGAGAAGTAGGAAGAGAGAGAAACGAACCTCCTTGAAGTCAATCTTGGCGTCGAGGCGAGCATCGCGGACGAGGTCGACGATCCAGCGCTCTCCCTCCTCGCGCGACATGCCCAGGCGATCCGAGAGCTCTCTGTTGGTCATTAAGTAGTCAGCAACCATCCTCGATCCTCGACCAAGAGCGCCCAAGACGTACCCAATGTCAATGCGGTGGTGAATCTTGCAGTACGCCTCCGAGACGAGGTACCTCGCATTCTCGACAAACTCGTCCTTGAACTGCTCCAAGAAGAAGTCATCCTCCATCACCGCAGCCGCCTTGCCCATCTCCTCCCTCGCGCCCTCGAAATCGACCTCTCCGTACAACTTGCGCAAGAACTCGGTGATGGGGTCCTGGTACTGGTACTGCTCCTGCCCCAACGCCCTCACGACATCCCTCACGGCCTCGCGCGAGCGAGCCGAGTTGCCAGCGGCAGTGGATCGGAGGGTCGACTTGCGCGAGATGACGACGGCGGCGACGAGGTAACGAAGGAGCCAGGGGGACGAGGTTTGGATCGTGTTGAGATAGTTCTGGTTGAGCCAGTTCTCGAGGAGGGCGTCCCTCCCTCCCGGGTGGTTGTAGTAGACGAAAAGACTCCAGTGGAGCCACCAAGTGCGCTGCTGGAGCGCGACGAGGGGTCCTCCGGGCCCAGTCGACCCGCGTTGGTCAATGTGTTCCCGTAGGCCGGCCAACTCTTCCAACGCGGCGTCCCAGGAGCCTTCGAGGATGTCCGAGGCGAGCTTTCCCCAGAGGGAGGAGAGGACGAGGGAGGAGTCGGTCGAGAGGACGCGGAAGTGGTAGAGGTAGTCCGAGGCGCCAGAGTAGTGGCCGATGGAGTATTGGAACTGGCCGAAGCGGTACAGCAGGGCGATTTGCTCGAGGGTGACCTGTAGTAAATCCGTATCGTCAGCTCTACGCTCTTCCTCGCTATTCCTCAGCTACAGCATCAGCTCGCCAACTCACGCCGTGGTTGTCCTTGAGGTAAGCCAAGTTGTGGAGCTTGTCCTGACGAAGGGCCGAGACGACCTCGGGGTTGGAGATGACATCCATCACGGTCGACGCCTGCGCCTGGAGCTCGCCGAGCGTCTTGACGACGGTCTGCTCCCGCTCGCGGAACTCTGTGGGTGCGAGACGAGACGCAGAGAGAACAAAAGTCAGCTGTGGAGTCGACTGAGCTGGCTGTAGTGGACTAGAGCTAGCAGGCGCGTGCTGTAGGGATAGAGCACAATGTACTAGACCCTCCCCTGCTGCCTGCTAGCCTTCAAGTCCAGTCCAGCGAGCAATAAACGCGAAACTCACCCTCGGGGACCTCAGCATCCTCTGATGTACCCTCCATCTCGCGCTTGAGACCGAGGACGTAGGTGACCATGTTGGTAGGCTTGAGCAAGTCGTATTTAGCCTTGAGTACCTCATCGTGAGAGTAAGTTCCCCTAGATTCGAGGAAGTCGAGCAAAGGGAGGACGAGGTGACGGTCCAAGTGAGGAAGCAATTGCGAGGTGAGGTCGGTAGAAGTGGTAGCAGGGGCTGCTGTAGTAGTAGCTGTGCTAGACGAGTTGGTTGCCCCGTTAGAGACGGCGGCGACAGCGGGAACCGACATGTTGCGTCTGGTCTGGTCTGAGAGAGTCGAGGGAGAGAAGGGCGAGAGAAGGGCGAAGGGCGCTGTAGGCCGGTAGATGTAGGAGAAACGAGGAGAAAGGGGGAGAGTTGTGCCGAGGAGGGGTTGGTCCTGTAAAGAAGCAAGCAACTGGCTAAGAACAGAGCAACGCGCTCAGCGCTCGAGCTTGAAAACTCCAGGTGAGCGCGCTCAGAGCCTGAATGCACTCGAGTTGGGCTGGTCAAGTTGCAGGACAGTAAGTAGCAAGGCTAGCAAAACATCTCTGGATTCTATCAACCGAATCCCAGCTCTTCTGGGTCTTCTATACCACGCCAATCCCTCGTTTCGGCGCTCACTGTGGGCGAAGCAGCTCTCTCGACTCCGAAGCGGGGCGTTGAGCCTTTTGAGCAGGTAGACTTCGGTTTAAGCATGATACAGCTGCCCCGACAAGCTACAATCGCGATCCGAGCTTTTAAGATTCTCCAAAGCCTGCGCCGAGCCGAGAGTGAGCGCCGAGCAGCCGTCTCGAGGCCGTGTGTAGCTACATGAACGCCTTCGAAGAGGCTCAGACTACCCATAAGCTATTTAAGACACCTGAAGCGCCCGCGAGCACTCGTAACGGCTTCAGTGTACAGCAAGACGCTCCCGAAGCTCTGAAGGAGCTCGGAGCTTCGGCGCAAGCTCTGCGAGCTTTTCCGTCTCTCTGACAGCTCAGGAAGTCATTCAAACGCTATTTTACACCGCGGCTGCTCCCCCTACCCCTCCAGCTTTACCCCTGCAACACCCCACCCTGCTCCCTTCCCACCTCGAACGCGTCTCTCGCTCCCCCCTCACCTCACCTCATCGCATCATGTTCCGCCGCCTCACTCTCGCCCTGCCCAAGGATCAAGCCATCGGCACCTCCTCCATCTCGCTCACTCGCTGCTACGCCACCCCAGCCAAAGGAGGAGCTGCCTCGAAGCAAAAAGCGCAGAAGACGACTGGCCCGCGCGGGAGTAGGGGAGGAGAAGGAGCTGCTGATTCTAGGGTGGATTTGATCAAGAAGGTGTGCTCTTCCCTCCTTCTGCTGCTGGAGTTGTAACCCGAGCAGCTAGCTGACCTCGAACGCAGACCCTCTATGAATCCGACCCCTCCGACGCCGACCGTCTCGCCGCGTTAGCCAAAGTGGTCCCATCCCCCCAAGTCCACGAAACCATCACCCGCGCCTGGCAGCTCTTCTCCCGTCACCGTCGTCAATCGCACGCCGCCGAACTCTCGCGCAAATACACCTCGCTCCAATCCGCCCTCTCTCTCCTCGAAGCCACCTCGCCAGCGTTGTTTGAGAAGGCGACGGGGGGCAAGAAGTTCCAAAACGTCGATCAGAGGAGCGTGGAGGGTAATGCTAGGTTGGTGGGATTGGTGCCGAGGGAGTTGAGGCCCCCGATGGAGCAGCCGGGGAGTAGGATGTGGGATGGGGAGTGGAAGGCGCCCAAGGTGGTCAAGGCGGAGTAGGATGTAACATGATGTGATCGCTTGGACTTGAAGGGAGCGAGAGAGGAAAGAGGCGGCTCGGCGAAGGGTTTCAACGCGCTGAAAGGCTCGCGATGGACGCGATGGACGCTCAAATCGAGCGGAGGACAGCGCTCCTCGCAGAATCGTCCTACAAGCTTTCGGCGAAGTGCTGCTGCTCGCTGTGAGCTCTCCAACCGCCGGAGCTGCTACAAGCGAACCGATTCGGCGCTGCTCGTTCCCTCCTGCCCATCAACTCGCTGGTTCGCATTCTCTGAAACTCACTTCCGGACAGCCAAAGCGACTGGTGATAGTAGTTCTATGTTGCGAATGACACCGGCTACCTATCGACCTTACGGAATTCCCTCACCGAGACGGCGCTGGTCGGCTTCTTGACGAGGCGGAAGAACATGAAGGCGGTGGCGAGGGAGAGTGCGTACCTATCAATCGATAAGGAGAGTAGAATAGGAGAGTAGAATTAGCGTACGAAGAGGGCAGGAGGAGGGCGCCAGGACGAACCAGGTCACGGCGTAAGTCATGTGCTGGTTGCGAAGATGGATCTCTGCTGGTCGGCCGACGGGGATGCCTGCGTTGAGCTTGGTGGCGATCTCGCCGGCGTGTCCGACTGTTCATTTGCACCAATCAGTCAGCGTGGAAGCGAGGCGAGAGTCTAAAAGAGGACTGACCGAACACCTCGTCGACCAAAACGGGCTCCGATCCAGTATGCTTAGCCATCTCCTCAATGTTGGAAAAGACCCACTCCTCCTTCTCGGGCTTATTGACGGGAGTAAACGCATTGGGCGCCTCCTGGTCCCTCAGCATGCCGATAACCTCGACGCGGCCTTTCTCCTGCTCGGCTCAACTCGATCAGCTCTCCCTCCTCTCTGGCGATGGACGGGAGAACGACTCACCAAACTCGCCGGCCTCTCCTCTTTACTCCTCTTCTCCCTCTTCACAAACCCCCGGTTCACCATGATCGTGTCCTGTCCCTCTCCCCTCACCAACGGCGTAACGACATTATAGCCCAACTCCCCCTCCCTCGTCTTGGGTCCCAGCTCCAGTTCATGCGAGTAGTCGTACTCTCCTGTGACGTAGACTTTGCGGTAGGCGAACTCGGGGACGGCTGCTGGGCTGTTTCGGGAAGAGAGAGCGGCGGAGGAGAGAGGACGCGCGTTGCGCTCAGTTTCGGCGGGTTCTGTAGCTCTTCCACAGCTCTTCGAGCAGGGGTAGGAAGGTGGCGACTCACTCGATATTAGCGGGCAGCCTCACAGGCTCCTTATGCAGCTTATTTTCCAACTGTTCAATCATGTCGAGTTTCCACCTCAGCCTCTGGATCTGCCAAGTCCCCAAACCGAAAGTGAAGATGGGCATCAACCCGAGGACGTAGATGAAAGGTCTTGAACGAGTTGCGTAAGGGGAGCGTTGAGAGGGAGGGGCGGTGGAGGCATGCTGTCGAGCTGAGGAGGTGAAGGTCGATTTGGGAGGGATGGGAGATGGTCGAGGCAAGGCTGAAGGTCGGCAGGCGGTGCGCAGGCGGGGGAACATAATTGGAGTGCTGGTCAAAGCTGTACTCGAGTCGACGAAATGAGAGCGAGAGAATTGGTAGCAACTTAAGAGACGCGTCCCGAGAGCTTCGAGGCGATGATGACCCTCGGCGAACGAGGCAGTTCATCTCTTGAGCTCCTACGTCTGCCTCTGCTTGCTCTTTGCTGTGCTACAACTCGACTGCTGCTGGCTGCTTTGACTGCACCTTGTTTCACGGCTTTCGACCACATTCAAAGCTGCCTGGGCGCGCCCTCTACGATCGACGCTCGGAGCTCGGCAGCCAGGGGAGAAGGTCACTCGCCGAGTTGTCGGCTCAGCTCACGCGACTAAAGTGAGGTCTGCTGGCTGCTCGTTAGCGCCAAACAGATCTCGTGAGCTATCTATCTCACCCTCTACCCCGGTCTGTCAAGCAGCATCCCCCGCCCAAGATTGTGCTTCCCCTCACCGAGCTCAGGCAGCCGTCGGTCCTCGTGAAGATGGGAGGAGCAGCAGCAGCATGACCATGCTGTATCGCGGTCTGCCGTTGTAGGACAAGAAGCTGGGGCTTCGCCTCCCAAGCCCAGATTGGAGCCGAAGGCGACGACAAGGAAAGCTGGGGGTGCCTTCCTGGCCCATCTCCGCCGAGCTTGAGCTAGCCAAGGTCACCTTTCGCTGCTGTTCGAGCTGCTCTCCTATCAGTAGGATGTCAACCTGACCGTCTTCCTCGCATGTACATCTCGCTGCAGACCACAGAACGGAGACTTTCCAGTGCGGGCAGACCAAGAAGGCCGAATTTCTCCACTGCCAGGATTGCCAAGACAAGGCTTGGACGTGGCCTTCAGGGTCATGCTGCACTATGATAAGGGACCAGAGCGGGGTCTGGAGTTCGTCTCTGTGAAATCGGTTCAAACACGGCTCTTGCTCCTCAACATCACTTCGCCCCCTCGCCACAACCATGAGCGAGTACGCCAACAAGGAGCACTCGGGCTCCAACAAGGAAGGGAGCGACGTCTATGTCTCCACCACTGCCGCCCCTCAGCAACAGTTTTACGATCCCAGCAAGGAGTCGTTTTGGACGCGTGCGGGACTCAACCTCGAATCCTACAAGCGCGCACCCGGCACGACTGGGTGAGTTTCCGATTTTCACCTGCCTGCTTCGCCGAGAGCCGTGCTGATCGTTCGAGTGCTATCTTTCACAGAGGTCTCAAGGTCTCGGGAGATGCTGCACACATTGATCCCCTCAAGGAGGGGTCCAACCCTATGCTTCAGCAGAAGATGAAGCCTCGGTAAGTTCACTTTCTGCTCTTGCGCTGAAGCGACGTCCCCGCTTTGCGAGCGATACGAGGCAAGATGTAGCTGATACCATGCTAACACGTTGTATGGAACCCTTAGTCACCTGCAGATGATCGCCGTAGGAGGTGAGTAGCTTTACAGGGCTCGCAAATGAGCTTTGGCCGTTTTCGGCTCGGCGACTGATCCCCCGCCGCTTGCTCTACAGGCTCAATCGGAACGGGTCTCTTCATCGGAACTGGTCAAGGTGAGTCTCCTCATGATACCGCGAAGCGCCACAGCCTGCAGAACGAGCGCTGACCTTCCTTCTCGTTCCAGCTCTTCGCAACGGAGGGTGCGCTGCCCCTCGTCATTCAGCTCACGACGAGTCCGTACTGACGACTCTCCTACAGACCCCTCGGAATCCTCATCGCCTGGTCGCTCATCGGAATTGTGAGTCGTCTGACCTCAGGCTCAAGTCTCCAAGGAAGAGAAGCCGAACAGCTCCGAGCCGAGCGCCGAGCGCCGAAGCTTGATCGTGGTGGTGCGGCTTTAAGGGCGCACCACCGGCGAGAAGGAGGCAAGAGGGATACATACAACTGTTCGCCAGGCGTGCAGAACGCTGACACATCTCGCTGCACCCCTTCAGATGCTCATCAACGTCACGCAATGCCTGGGAGAGATGTGCATCATGTACCCCGTCAGTGGTGGATTTTATACGCTCGCAATTCGTTTCCTCGATGAGGGCTTCGGTGTATCGCTCGGCTACAACTACTTGCGTGCGTAGCATCTCCTCCTCCGACTCGGCGACGATTCGGCGCCACTCTTCGACTCGTACTGACCTCCGCTCGTATCCCTACAGTTCAATGGACCGTCGTTCTTCCCCTCGAGTTAACGGCAGCGGGTATCACTGTACAATATTGGACAGACAGCGTTCCAATCGCTGGCTGGATTACGCTGTGAGTCGCGCTCAACAGTTCGGCGCTGAGCAGACGGTCGCTGACGCTCTTGGCGTTGTAGCTTCTGGTTCCTCATCATCTTTGTCAACATTTTCGGTACTCTTGGGTATGTCCACCGCTCCCATAAGGCTGAGGAGACGGCCTTGGCGATCAGCTCGGCGGCTGACCTCGCCCTCTTCTCGTCGTTCTCCAGCTTCGCCGAGGAGGAATTCTGGTCCAGTTGCCTCAAGCTTTTCGTCGTCGTCATGTTCATCTTCATCGGAATCGTTCGCTATGTCTCTCTCGACGACCGTCTTCGGCGCTGACGCTCCCTCGCCGAAACAGGTCGTCAACTGCGGAGCTGGGCCCGACACGGGGGATGGGAGCTACACTTCTTACGTCGGAGGCAGATACTGGAGGGATCCCGGACCGCTCGCGAATGGATTCAAGGGTGTTTGCGCCGTTTTCGTCACCGCCGCCTTCTCTTTCGGTGAGTTTGACAGTCTTTCGCAGCCCGAGGGGCACAAGGAGCTCCACTCGGAGTAGCAGTGATGTGCACTGAGCAGTGGTGCAGTAGTGAAGGACCGTGCTGACCGCTTCTTCTCTTCGCCTCGCAGCCGGAACTGAGCTCGTCGGACTTGCTGCCACCGAGACTCCCGACCCACGCAAGACCATGCCCTCCGCCGTCAAGGGAACCTTCTGGCGTATCACTGTTATCTACCTCTCGTGCGCTAGCCTCCATCTCGCCTCTCCCGCTGAGCGCTGACCCTATCCCATCTCGGCGCTGTAGCTCCCTCCTCATCGTCGGCCTCAACCTCCCCTACAACGACGAGCGCCTCCTCGGCGGTAACGACGGAACTGCTGGAACTTCCCCCTTCGTTATCATGATCGACAAGGCCGGTATCCCTGGCCTCAACCACCTCATCAACGTCACCATCTGCATCTCGGTCCTCTCCATCGGCCTTTCCTGCGTCTACGCTGGATCTCGTGTGCTTACCGCGCTCGCCGAGACTGGATACGCCCCTCGTGTCTTCGCTTACGTCGATAAGTCTGGACGTCCCTTGTGGTCGGTTCTCTTCGTGCTCGCTTGGGGACCTGTGAGTCGGCTTTACTCTTCGTTCCATCGCCTGAGCAGTAGCTGACCCTCTCCTACTCTCTCAGATCGCCTACGTCAACGTCTCTTCCTCCGGAGGTGTACGTCTGCGTATCACGGCCGACACATCCTCATTAAGCGGTCGCTGACTTCCAACCCGGCCTCTCGGCTCTTCCCTTCTGCCTCTCCTCTTTTCATCCACAGGACGTCTTCAACTGGCTCCTCGCTCTTTCTGGTCTCAGTACTCTCTTCACCTGGGGGTACGTCACCATCTCTGAATCTAGACGACGAAAGCTTCAGCACTGACTCTCGACTTTCCCTCTCGCAGAGCCATCTGCCTCTGCCACATTCGGTACGCCCCACTCAGTCCATCTCCACTTCTCCGCCTACTGAACTATTTGCTCCTGCAGCTTCCGCATGGCATGGAAGCTTCAGGGTGCGTTGATGACTCCTTGCCGTTCGGACGTGCGCCGAGCTGACCCTGTTCCCTCTTCTCACAGGTCACTCGATCGAAGAGCTTCCCTTCCGCGCCATGGGTGGAATCTGGGGATCCGTCTTCGGCTGTGTTCTCGTCGTTTTGGTTCTTATCGCTCAGGTGAGCCCGCCTTCTTGCCATCGCCGAGCTTCGCCTCGCTCCCCTTCATCGCGCTGAACCCCTCTCTCGTCTCTGCAGTTCTACATTGTGCGTCACAGCTACTCGGTGTGATCTGGACGCCCCTTCAGACAACGAGCTGACCTTGCTTCCCTCCTCCAGGCTGTCTGGCCCATCGGCGGAACCGACCCCGACCCCATGAAGGCCGCCGAGGCATTCTTCCTCTCTTACCTCGCGTTCCCCATCCTTCTCGCTCTGTGGTTTGGAGTGTACCTCTGGAAGCGCACCCTCCCCAAGGCGCTCAAGGATATCGACCTCGACGTGAGTCTCGGTTCTTGCTCGCACAGCCGTCTTGGGCTGGCTTGCTGCTTGTCGCTTCCAGTCGGACATCCTTGCTAACCTATTTTCTCCCACCCCAGACCGGTCGCAAGTCGTGGCTCACCGTCGAGGAGATGCGCGAGTACCGCGCCGAGCGAGCTCTCGCTCCCTGGCACATCAAGGTGTTCCGCGCTCTCTTCAGCAACTAGGAGAGCTTCGTCGGAACATTTATGGTATCGGGAAGATTGTAGGGGGTTATGTTAGGCTGTTGCATTTATCAAAAAGGTTGCTTCTCCCCGCCTAACCTCGACCGAGAAATCCGGGTTTATTCTTCCTCCTTCACCTTCTTCTCGCTTTTTTCGCTGGTCTCAACTCGCTGCATCTCGACGGATTCTCTCGGCCGACAATCTTCCTCTGCTCCTGTGCATCTTCCCTCGAGCTCTTCGATTTTCGCGATTGAGGTCAGAGGTTTGAGGCCCCACAATCGGTCTGCTGCTCGCTTTCCACACATTTACGACGTCACTCAGATACAAACCAGATTCCCGAGCTCATCTCTGCTCCTCCGCTGCAGCTCAAAGAACAAACGAACTCCGTCAAGCTCTCCTGACTTCTGCACAAGGTTGAGGCTGAGGACATCGCCTGCATCTCATCGCTTTCGTCTTCATCTCCTTCAGCCCTCATCTCCTGCGAACGCAATTGGCGACCCAAGAGCCTCCCCCACCTCCAAGCCTTCTCTTGGCAAACTGACATGCGCCGCTCGAATGATAAGAAGCCGGGGCCGGGTGACTTCCCTGCAGACCCACACGACCGCCCTTTGCTCTCTTGAACTTCATTCGCCACTTCACGAACAGACACCATCAATGAGCGACGACAAGAGGCACTCGGGGAAGGAAGGGAGCGACGACGTCTTCACGTCGACCACCTCCGCCCCTCAGCAACAGTTCTACGATCCTAGCAAGGAGTCTATCTGGACTCGAGCGGGACTCAGCTTTGAATCCTACAAGCGCGCTCCCGGCACCACCGGGTGAGAATCAGTTGACCCCGTTCGCCGAAGCGCCGAAGCTCACGCTATCGTTCCAACATCCACAGAGGTCTCAAAGTCTCCGGACAGGCAGCAAACATCGATCCTCTTAAGGAGGGGTCCAACCCTATGCTTCAGCAGAAGATGAAGCCTCGGTGAGTTCACCCTCCGCTCTTGCGCTAAAGCGACGTCCCGCTTTTCGAGCGATACGAGGCGAAGTAAATCTTAATAGCAAGCTCACGCGCTGTATGCAACTATCAGTCACCTGCAGATGATCGCCGTCGGAGGTGAGTCGCTCTCCAGAGCTCGCGACCGAGCTTCGCCATTCTCGGCTCGGCGACTGACCTTAGCTCGCTCGCTTCAAAGGCTCCATCGGAACCGGACTCTTCATCGGCAGTGGTCAAGGTGAGCTCTTTGCGACGTGCGGATGGGCTGTAAACTGCCAGAAACGAGCGCTGCCTGCTCACTGCCTTCAGCTCTTCGCAACGGAGGGTGCGCCGCCTCTCGCTGTACGCTCCCAGGCAGCCTCGCTGACGACACTTGTACAGACCCCTCGGAATCCTTATCGCCTGGTCACTCATCGGAATCGTGAGTGGTCTCTCGACTGATCCGAACGAACGCCGAAGACTGACCTCCCTCGCCCGCCTTCGCTGACCCTCGTACAGATGCTCATCAACGTCACTCAATGTCTCGGAGAGATGTGTATCATGTACCCCGTCAGTGGAGGCTTCTACACATTGTATGTCCTATTCTTCATCGTCGAATGGATTTCGGCGACCGCAGACTAACCTTTCTCCCTTCTTAGAGCTATCCGCTTCCTCGACGAGGGTTTCGGTGTTTCTCTCGGCTGGAACTACTTGCGTGCGTCTCTCTTCCCGCAAGCGGCATGTCTCTCTACCGCTCGGGCTAAACTCAGCTTTCGTTCACAGTTCAATGGACGGTCACTCTTCCCGTCGAGCTCACTGCCGCTGGTATCACTGTACAATATTGGACGGGCGGCGTGCCGATTGCCGGCTGGATCACCATGTAAGTATTAGACAGCGTTGGTGACGCTGAGCACTTCGCCGGCGCCGAACAGACGGTCACCGAGCAGACGGTCGCTGATGACATGCTCACTAACGCTCTCCATGCCGTAGCTTCTGGTTCCTTATCATCTTCATCAACATTTTCGGCACTCTCGGGTACGTCGACTGCCCTCAAGACGCCTGGGTGGGCTCGGGCTCGGCGATGATCTTCGAAGGCTGACCTTGCTCTTCCCCTCTACTACAGCTTCGCCGAGGAAGAGTTCTGGTCAAGTTGCCTCAAGCTCTTCGTTGTAGTTATGTTCATTTTCATCGGCATCGTACGAAACCTCTCCCTCAATCAAGCGAGCTCGGCGCTGATGCACTCGCCGAAACAGGTCGTCAACTGCGGAGCTGGACCCGACACAGGGGATGGGAGCTACACGTCTTACGTTGGAGGAAGATACTGGAGGGATCCTGGACCGCTCGCGAATGGGTTTAAGGGAGTATGCGCCGTTTTCGTCACCGCCGCTTTCTCTTTCGGTGAGTCTGGTCGCTGTTTGAAGCCCAGGGGAGCTGAACGGGCTCTGCGCGTGCTCAAAATCTTGGTTGCTGCACTTTACCGAGCCGAGCTAATTAGCTCTCTCCCCGCCTTCTCTCAGCCGGAACCGAGCTCGTTGGTCTTGCCGCTACCGAGACGCCCGATCCACGCAAGACCATGCCCGCTGCGGTCAAGGGAACCTTCTGGCGCATCACTGTCATCTACCTCTCGTGTGTCCGCTGTCCCATCCCCTCACAAATCTTGACACTAACTCTAGCTCTTCTCGGCGATCCAGCTCCCTCCTCATTATCGGTCTCAACCTCCCTTACAACGACGAGCGCCTCCTCGGTGGAAATGATGGAACTGCTGGAACCTCTCCCTTCGTTATCATGATCGACAAGGCCGGCATTGCTGGACTCAACCACCTCATCAACGTCACCATCTGCATCTCGGTCCTCTCCATCGGTCTCTCCTGCGTCTACGCTGGATCTCGTGTCCTCACAGCTCTCGCCGAGACGGGATATGCTCCTCGCGTGTTCTCCTACGTCGACAAGTCCGGTCGCCCTCTCTGGTCGGTGCTCTTCGTGCTCGCCTGGGGTCCTGTAAGCGCTCTCCAGCGTTTCTCGATCTCGCGCCGA
The DNA here is from genome assembly GCA_001600635.1 of Leucosporidium creatinivorum. Lineage (NCBI taxonomy): Eukaryota > Fungi > Basidiomycota > Microbotryomycetes > Leucosporidiales > Leucosporidiaceae > Leucosporidium > Leucosporidium creatinivorum. The sequence goes on along the minus strand of BCKL01000024.1, from coordinate 433,888 downwards.
ATACTCATACATCTCTACAGATCGCCTACGTGAACGTCTCCGCCTCGGGACCGGTAAGGCCTCGACATTGACCCACCTTCGGCGCGCGCTGACCTGGCTCGTTCCTCTCTCCCTTCGACATTGCATGCGTCTGCTTGCTCTTCTAGGATGTCTTCAACTGGCTTCTCGCTCTTTCCGGTCTGAGTACCTTGTTCACTTGGGGGTGAGTCACAGCAATTCCTCCCTGCATCACCCTTATGGAGCTCGGCGCTGATGTCCGGCGTTCGCTTCCGTAGAGCTATCTGCCTCTGTCACATTCGGTACGTCACGTGCTCAGATCTTGGCTCCGTCATCCACTTACGTTTGCTCTCCTACAGCTTCCGCATGGCTTGGAAGCTTCAGGGTGCGCCCCCAAGTTGTTGAAGGCTGGATTGCTGCGCCGAGCTGACATCCCCGTCTTGTTCATCAGGCCATTCGGTCGAGGAGCTTCCCTTCCGCGCTATGGGAGGTATCTATGGCTCAATTTTCGGCTGCGTCCTTGTCGTCTTGGTCCTCATTGCTCAGGTGAGACAACGCCGAGCATTCGCTCGACTCTCTTCAGTGCGCTGACTTCCAGCGTGCATCCAGTTCTACATCGTACGTCGATAGTTCCCGGTGTGACCTCACACCTCACCGACGCTTGAAGCTGACCCTTCTTCCCTCTCCCTAGGCTGTCTGGCCGATCGGAGGAAGGTCGGAGGATCCTCGCCAGGCCGTGCAAGACTTCTTCCTCGCCTACCTCGCCGCTCCCATCCTCCTGGGAATCTGGATCATCGTCTTCGTCTGGAAGCGTACCCTCCCCAAGGCTCTCAAGGATATTGACCTCGACGTGAGTTTCGGCCTTCGATCTCCTCAATGCCTCCTTGGCGGCTTGCCGGTCGCCTCTTCGCCTCTCACGAAGATGTTGACGCCTCGGTTCTTACCTCCAGACCGGTCGCAAGTCATGGCTCACCGTCGAGGAGATGCGCGAGTACCGCGCCGAGCGCGCTCTCGCTCCTTGGCACGTCAAGCTCTTCAGGGCTCTCTTCACGAACTAGGCAAGAGTGAATCATCATTATTGAGTATCAGAAGGAGACGAGGTCCCTTATGCCTCACAAGGAATCAGGAATCGTTCTATCAGTCTTCGCCGAGCATGGCGAGTGAGCGAGCAGTCATTGAGAGATCGAGCAAGCTTTGGTCTTCCCTGGTGGTATGTTCGGTCGCCAGATGGAGCTGTACCTTCGTCGATACCGCGTGGCCTGTCCAATTCGAGCGGCAATCGGCTCGGCGCTCATTCGCTTCGGCGAACTCTTTCGCTACGTCTCAGCCATTCGCCTTGAGGCGAAGTAGTGGATAACGTAAAACTATGGAGTGTAGAGGAGTACAAAAGGGCAACACTCTCAAGACATCGGTACTATAGACAGCTCCTCTCCTCCTCCTCCTCAGCAGAAACCAGCGGCGATGAGCTCGGCCATCTGCAAGTAGGGCAGCTTGGGCGACTCGAGTACTCCTCCTGTCACCGCTACCGTGTCCGCCGCCGACTGCTCGTACGGCTGCTGCTGCTGCTGCCCTCCCATGCCGAAGCCCTCAATGTCGGCGGCGGTCATCGAGTCGAGGGAGAGGCCGAAGTCGTCGAAGGAGGAGTCCATGCCGAGCGAAGTGGGAAGGCCGAAGAAGCCGGGAGTGGGTGCTGGAACATGAGCGGCGAGGGAGGCGGAAGGAGGAGAGGGCGCGGAGGTGGGCTCGGGGAGGCATTCGATGGTGAGGGGTGATTGGCCCGTGCGACGACGGCGAGACGGTCGGTTGTAAGTTCGATAGCTGATCGAGTCCTCCGGCTGCACGCGAGCCTTCATCTTGATGCCTCGACATGGAGGGGCAGCGAGAACGAGCTCCTCGATGTCGCCCTCGGCGCCTCTGCTCGGCGCGCCTTCCTGCTTCCCGGCACCCTTGCAGTCGCATTGTTGCACGCAGGAGCATCCGCCGCCGCACCCTAGCTCAACGTTCTCGAGGTTCATGTCGTCAAAGTTGAGGGACAGGCCGACGGAGGATTGAGGCGAGGAAGGCGACGAGATGCCGCCTGACCAGAGGGGGGCGGAAGGGGTGCGAGAGCCCGAGGAGGAGGGGTAGGTCGGCGAGGGACAGGTCGTAGCCTTGCGCTTGATGGTCTGGTCGGGAGCGGTCCACTGCTGTGCAAGAGGTCAGCTTGAGGAGCGCGAGATTCAGCGCCGAAGCAGCGACTCACGCGAGGCTGCTGCTCCGACTCCGAGTTGTAGTTCCCCATCAACATGGCGCTGGCCTGTACTGCACCCGCATTGCTCCCCCAACGCTGCGAGAGCGGTGGTAGACCTGCTCCTCCCGTTATTGACATCGTCGGCGCGAATCCCAGCTCCCCTCCCATCGGCTGCTGCTGATAAGGCATCGTCTGCTGCTGCTGAGGCCACTGCATTGGCGGCAGGTTCAACGCGCATCCCTGCACCATCGTCCTCATCAGCTGCTCCATGCTCATGCCCGCCGCCTGCGCCGCTTGAAGCTGAGCGAGCGCTCCTCCGCAACACGACCTGACAGCGCCGGGGACCTGCTCCCTGCCCTCATCGCAGGGGCACGAGATCGCTCTTGGTGCGCTGGGCATCGCCATCGGGGTGTTGTAGCGGAGTGGATCCTGATGAGCGCAGCCGCCGCAGATGCACGAGTCGCCGCCGAAACAAGCTGAGGTCGGTTGAGCGGAGGGATAGGTGTAGGGGTTCATGCTGTTGTAAAGAGGGGTAGGGAAGTATGAGGAGGGACCCATGTAGGGCGAAGGATAGCCCGACCGGATGGGGAAGGTGGACGAAGCGTAGGAGGGTGTCGGAGCTTGAGGAGGGAAGCCCGAGATGGGAGGAGTGCCGGCAGGTGTAGTCGATCCGAAGGGGTTCTGCTGGGGCACGAAGCCGTTGGCGATTTGCGAGGTGGAAGCGAGGGGGAAGTAGCCTTGCTGGTGAGGAGAAGGGAGAGGAAGCTGCTGGTAGGGGTTGAACGGCGCCGAGGTCGTTGGGTAGTAGAAGTGAGGGGCAGGTGCAGGGGGCATAAGAAGAGGGGGGAGATTATGGTCGCCCTTGATCGAGGCCGAGGATCCGGTCGGCGAGGAAGGTGATTCGGAGAGGGCGGGAGTTGAAGGAGCTTTCTTGCCCGCGCGCGAGAGGACGGTGCAGCAGCTGCAGTTACCGCTCTGGTTGCAGTCGCAAGCGGGAGCTACGTTGGTAGATGATGCAGCGAGCGAAGATGGACCTGCAGCGAACATGGACATCAGCTCGGCTTCCTCGGCGCTTGCGAAATGGCGCACCTGCTTCGGCGGACTCGGCAGCCAGCTGAGCAAGGTCGGCGATACCATTCTTGAGTACTTTGGCTTTTGGTCGCTCTGTAGCGTCCTCATCCGTCAGCTTTTCTGCACCGAACAATACCCCGCGCGTTCGGCGACTCACCTTCTGTGTCCCTTGCCGCGCAGTCGCATCTTCCATGTACCGCTCGAGTTTTGCGAAGATCTCTACAGTGAGAGCACTGCGACGTTGGACGACCCTTCTCTGTGGTCGAGCAACGCCACGGCGATTCGTTAGCCGCTGATCAGAGAGGGTGGGCGGCGCGGGCGGAAGAGAGCGAGTCGCGAGTTCATCTAGCTGTAGGGCTTACTCTTGATCTCTACGAGGGTGCGCGTAGTATGTGTGCACTTGCTGGACCGATGACCCTTCACGCAAGATTGGCAGGCGTACTGAGGACGACGAGAAGAGAGAGCGAGTCAGCGTTGCTCAGCGGTACGGAAGGGTCGGGTGGCTCTATAAGGGAAGGGAGGGATACAGAATACTACTCACCTTGACGCCATCAATCAAGACCATCTTGAGGAGCGCTTAGGCGTGTTCAGGTGCAGCGAGAAGGCTTCGATGACTTAGGAAGGAATGGCGACGGGTCCAAGCCTGAGACGAGAGGGAAAATGTGATCTTGTCCGATTAGATCTCTCGGCTGAGCAACAAACCGTCTTCTTGTTGTTTCCTGTAGTCCAACCTCGTGGCTCGAGATCAAGTCGCTCTCAGCTGTTTTCAAGAAGCCAACTCCGAAAATTTCACTCCTTGTCCCCCCCCCCCCCGGCAAGCACAGACCGCCTGTATTCTGCTACTCTTCCGCCTTGCTACAGCACTGCGATGAGGACTGTGCGCCTTCGAGAACCGTTGTATGTAAGTCCTGATTTTTTTTGGGCAGCTTGTGACTGTCTACCACAGTACATTGATCGTTTTTCGGCTTTCTCGGCGGGGCAGCGCTGCAGGAACTTGCGAGCGAGCCATCGCCAGCACGACAGTGCACCACAGTCGAGTTTCATTTCATAAACGGCAGGGTGTCCCTCAACGATGCTCCGGGGCATGCGAAGGCAGCACTTTGCCCTCTCCCTACCGCCGAGCTTCTTCCGCCGAGCTCGCTTTCGTCTCGTCTCAGCTTGAAGCTGGCCAAGAGAACACTCTTGAAATGGGTTTGAACGTTCTGACTGTCAACGGCGCGACGTCAGAGCATCGCAGACAGCTGGGGAACCAGACCTCGGCTCTGAGTTAGGTGAAGCGCGCCGTCTGGCGCTGGCCGCTCGCTTGGGCAAAGCTTTGTGTGACTCCGAGTAGGCCTGATGAAGACGAAGATCAGCAACACCAACTCATCTATGCGCGCCAAGCTACCCGTCAAGCCACAGCGAGCTCCGGACGTCCCGCTCTTGAAATTCACGGGCCGCTCTCTGCTCGAGCGCCGACTTTTCCTTCTCCTCACCCTCTGCTCGCTCAATGGGCTGGCAATGGCACTTCCAACGGGGGATAGGCACAATTATACTTGATCAGCACTGATCGCGGACGAGGTGAGGCAGGGAGTGGGGCTTAAAGCGGCATTCAGCGCCTTCGCCGAGCTCGAGGATGATGAATGGCCAACCGGACGAAATAAATGCAACCAACTCGGTCCCTCGTCAAGCAGACAGCTTCGTAGAACATGTGAGCTTCCCTGGACGTGCTGACGGGCGGCCTGTACCCTCAGTCGCCGAGCTAGCAACGATCTAGCTATCGCCGAGCTTCGCGCCGCCGAGCCATTTTGCTCATTCTACTGGGATTGAGGGCAACGGCGGTCTGGCGCAAGCTGCCGAGCGTAGCATTGCCAGCTTTTACATCCCATGTCTGCGGTAGAGCGGCGCCAGGGCGAGTTCGTTGGCCGCTGATCAGAGAGGGTGGGCGGCGCGCGGGCGGAACAGAGCGAGTCGCGAGTTCTTCGAGCTGTAGGGCTTACTCTTGATTTCTACGAGGGTGCGAGTGGTATGTGTGCATTTGCTGGACCGGTGACCTTTCACACAAGACTGGCAGGCGTACTGAGGACGACGAGAAGAGAGAGCGAGTCAGCTCTGCTCAGCTGTTCGGAAGGGTCGGGTGGCTCTATAAGGGAAGAGAGGGATACAGAATACTACTCACCTTGACGCCATCAATCAAGACCATCTTGAGGAGCGCTTAGGCGTGTTCAGGTGCAGCGAGAAGGCTTCGATGACTTAGGAAGGAATGGCGACGGGTCCAAGCCTGAGACGAGAGGGAAAATGTGATCTTGTCCGATTAGATCTCTCGGCTGAGCAACAAACCGTCTTCTTGTTGTTTCCTGTAGTCCAACCTCGTGGCTCGAGATCAAGTCGCTCTCAGCTGTTTYCAAGAAGCCAACTCCGAAAATTTCACTCCTTGTCCCCCCCCCCCCGGGCAAGCACAGACCGCCTGTATTCTGCTACTCTTCCGCCTTGCTACAGCACTGCGATGAGGACAGTGCGAAGCACGCACCTCGCCCTCTGCCCGCGGTCGCGCTGGCCTTCGCCGAGCTTTCTCCATGCCTCGCCTCTCTCTCACGACTCTCCCCTCGGCGTCATACAACGATAAAACATCTAGACACTGCACGAAAAGCAAAGTACTACATCCACAATTGTCCATCTCCCCCTCCCTCCCTCAGTTCCTTTCCTCCCCCTCTCCCAACCCCTTCGGCGCCAACAGCCCTCCACCGCCTTTATTCCCCCTCCTCGCTCCCCCTGCACCCGCCTTCTCCAACTTCATCCCATTCCCATTGGGGAGCCCTCCTCCATGTCCATACGAATCGGTGAAGCTCCCTGCGCGGGAGGAGGCCAGGGAGCTGGAGAGGGGAGGTTCGTCGACGTAGCGCGGGCGGGTCTTTTCGATGTCTTCGAGGAACGAGTGGAAGCAGAGCTCGGGGGCGTCAATGTGCCTGTGAGGAAGCGTAGCGAGCGGGTGAGGAGAGGTGGAGAGGAAGAAAGGCGAAGGAGGCCGTGAGGAGGGCGAGAGGCGAGAGAGAGCGAGGAGGGAGAGGTAAGAGCGGGTCGGAATGGTGAGGTCGTGCGAAGTGTAGAGAAGTAAGGAGGTCAGCGCTCGCCCCTTTCATCGTGTCCTCCCGTCCTGCTCTTCGTCCCTGCTCGCCTCAGTTCGGCGCCCTCCTGCCCTCTCCTAACCCCCCGCTGCTTCTCACCCATCACCATCACCGACGAGACTCAGACTCACCAAAAGAAATCGCAATGCTCCCCCTCCTCCAATTTCTGCACCCTCAACACGCGGACGTCCTTTTCGTGCTTCTCGAGCCGCTCGAGGAGAGGTTCGGTGAGGACGAGGTAGTCGCGGCCGCCGCTTTTGGTGGTGGGGAAGGGAGCGGGGTGAGGAGGCGAGAGAGTTGAGTGGAGAGAAAGACGGAGGGAGTGGGCGGGAGGGGAGTGCAAGGGGAAGAGGCGAGTCAGCTCCGGCTCGGCGACGAAGCAAGCGCGAAGCAGGGCGGAAGAGCGCAAACTCACTGATGAATACTCAACGGCGGGAATCTAGCATCCCACCACCTCTCCACCGTGGGGTCCAACACGCACCCACGGGTGGAGAACCCGCCGTAACCCGTCCACCAGAAGATGGAGGCGGAGGAAACGGGCGAAGGGGTGAAACGGAAGGTCTTGGCTTTGCGGCGGAGGAGCTGTGTGGTCGAGCGTCAACGAGGTGGTGGGTGGGTGGTTGAGGAGGCGGGAGGGAGAGGAGAAAGTGGGGGAGGGGAGGGGGAGGGGGGAGAGGGAGAGGGAAGGTGAGCGAGCGGTTCGGCGAAGATGAGGGGACAAAACGCACCCAGTTCCGATCCGTCCAGTTGAAGAGGAACGCGAACATCTGATACCCGAGCAAACCGAAGGGCTTGGAGGGGGTCAAATCGTACGAAATGCGCATGAGGGGGATAAAATCGAGCACGCCTGTTCTCACATCCTGGGTCAGCTCCTCCATCCTTCTTCTGAAGCCGAGACCGAGAGAGAGAGGACGGGAGAGTAAGTAGGACGCACCGAACCACCTCCTCCAAGTCTTCCACTTCATGCTCTTTAACGCGCCGAAAGGAAAGCCCGTGGTCAACGGACCGGCGTACACGGCGGGTGCTAGGGCGATGAAGAGGGAGAGTTTGAGCCCGAGTTCGGGGACCATGCCTTGTGCTGTGGAGAGCGAGCGTCAGCGAGCGAGGACGAGGCCGAGGGAGAAGGAGAGGGCGAGAAGGGGTGGGAAGGAGAGGACGGACCGAGGGAACAGAACATGGTGGCGTTGCCTTGCGAGTGGCCGATGAAGGCGATCTGTTGAGCGAGACGGGTGAGAGAGCGAGGGAATGGTCAGCTCTCAAGTCGAGTCGAAGCTGACTCTCGACGACCGAAAGACTCACCTTATCGTACCCCGTCTCCCTCCTCACATGATCGACCATGGCGGGCAAGTCGTACAGGGCGAGTTCTTTGATATTGTAGTCTATCCATCGTGGAGCGAGGGTCAGCGAGAGCAGAAGAGGGGGAAAGAGGGGAGAAAGAAAACGAAACGAACCCCAGAACCTCGGATCCGAGCGCTTGAGCCTGACGTGACCCATGTCGAAGACGCCGCGGTTGTTGCCCAGGTAGACTTGGTAATCGCTATCGAAATCAACGGGTAAGCTTTTCTCTTGCAACACCAAGAAGGAGTGAGAGACACGACGACCCACCCATGCTCGGCCAACCAAAAGGCCAAACTCCTCTCCTCACTGGTAATAAAGCTCCCACAACTCTGAAACAACCCATGCTGTATCAACACCGGAAACCCTCTCCTCCCATCACTATGTACCCTCCCCGCCTTCTTCAAACACTCGACCTTGAACACCTTCAACAGGTACCCATCCTTGGTTTCCACCGTCTGCTCTATCACGTCAAACCCGCACTGCGAGGCGTAGTACTGAATGTCCTTCACGACCTTCTCATTGGCGTACCGTCGGCGATGCTCGTCGGTATCCCATGGTCGGCGGAGGCGGATATCGACCTCACCTCGGAGGTAGGAGACGGCGGCGTTCAATCCCCTTGAGCTCAGAGCCCAGACGACGATGAGCACGAGGAAAGCGGCAGAGGCTGCGTTGGCGAAGAGTTGGAGAAAGAAGAGGCGGATGCGGGAGATTACGGTGGGTGCTGGGAGGGGCCCGGAGCGGGCGGTGGAGGGGAAGGTGCCGAAGGAGCCGAAGGCGGAATGGGAGAGAGTGAAGGCTCGAGGGCGCGGACGGGAGGGGGTCGAGTCGAAGATGGGTGTGTAGGCGTCGCGGTGGTGGTGGTATTGGCCTGAGGGGGGCAGTTCGAAAGTGGGTGTGCCGAGGAGGGAGGAGGTCGAGGTCGTCGAGATGGCGGGGGAGGGGAGAGCTGACATGGGCCTGGAGAGAGGGGAGGGGCGAGGGAGGGATTCGACTAGCTCGTCGGTTGGGCCTGTTGAAGGTGCAGAGGTGAGCTGAGGCGGTGCTCGCTAGGATCGCGCGCGCGCGCGCTGAGCTCGTTTACTGACCTGAGAGATAGTTCCTCTGTAGCTGAGCGTCACTCATCAATTCCCCTTGACTCCCCTCTTGAGATACAGAGCGCTGTAGGCTGACGGTATCGCCGTCGTAGCCCTGGTCGACCTCGTCCTCCGTGTGGAACGAGACGTCCACCGTGGGTAAGGACAAGTCCATGGCGGTGAGAGTGGTTACGCCTAGAGTAGTTGGAGCTGTAGATAACTGTTGTAATGTAGTGGAATGAGGTGAACCTCCCCTTGAGTTGAGCGAATCGGTAGAGGAGCGTAAAGCGGAAGAGGAGGAATGAGCAGAGAGGGAAGGAGGGGAAGTGTTGTTGGTCGTTAAAGGTGGTGGTCGTGCTGCTTTGGGCGGCGAAGTTGTCCCCATCCTCTTCTGTAGGTCGATACAGTGAAACGAGCTGAGGAGTAAAGAGCGAAAGAGAGAGAGGGTGACGCCCTCCTCTCCTCCTCTCCTCCTCTCGTTCGAGTGTTTGGGCTCCAGCACGTGAGAAAGGGTGGGCTAATGTCCTACATATCCAAATCTGACGATTAGATCTCAATTGCAGCTATTCCTTGCTAATCCAGCATTAATTTCCGAGTCTGTACTCGAGTCGAGCACAGCCGTTCATTACCCTCGCTGCGAAACGCTGGAAATGCGGCTTTCCCTCTCCCACATTCACCTCGTCTCTGTCCTCTACTACAGCCATGTCGGAGGCCGTCAAAATTAACAAGAGCAAACGCTCCCGCGAGGACGCTCCTACCGCCGTACAGGACTCGACTCCCGCATTCGACATTGCCCCTCCCGCCGACGATTCTCCCGCAAAAAAGTCAAAGCGCTCCTCCAAGTCTCAGGACGACTCTCCCACCGACTCTGCTCCTGCAGGCGATGGAGCAGACACTACAGACGACACCCCCGCCCTCTCCCACAAGGAGAAACGCCTCGCCAAGAAGCGCAAGCTCGCAGGCCTTCCCGAACGCGCACCAGCTCCTCCTCCCGATTCCGTGGCCGCCATCCCCGTCCCTACGATCGGATCGCAACGCGCTCCTGGGGGTCATGAAGGTGGTATCACTGTTGGAGCTACGCCGGCAAAGGGAGCGCACGGGATTTGGGTGGGCAATATGAACTTTGCGACGACGAGTAAGGATCTACTCGCTTGGTTTGAGGAGAGGGGACTGAAGGAGGTGACGAGGATTAATATGCCCAAGGGGAAGCGGTCGCATGAGAATAACCGAGGGTGCGTTTGCTTGCTTCTCTCCCTCGTTCGCCTTCGCTGCTCGGCGCCGAGCTGACCTTCTTCCTCTCTCTCTCTCTCCTCGACGTGGGGCGAACAGATTCGCCTACCTCGACTTCCCCACCGAAACGGACGTGACCATCGCCGTCGGCGCCTCGGAGCAACACCTCGACGGCCGCAAGCTGCTCATCAAATCCTCCTCGGACTACTCGGGTCGTCCCGCTCCTTCCACCGTTGTCCTCCCCTCCGACCTACCCGCCTCCGCTCTGATCGACCCTTCCTCCTCCACCACCCCCTCCGCCACCGACCAGCCCGCAAGGCCCAAGGTCTTAGAAGGACCCCAAGGCCAAACTCTCAACCGAACCGCCCGAAAGATCCTCGACCGCCAACGTAACCCCCCGGGTCCTACTCTCTTCCTCGGGAATTTGGGGTTCGAGACCAAGGTGGAGGATATTCGGATGATGTTTGATGCGCATCAGAGAGCTGCGGCGGCTTGGGCGCCGAGGGTTAAGGGGGAGAAGAGGGAGAAGGAGGGGGAGGGGGAGGAGAAGAAGGAGGGTGGGGAGATGGAGGTTGATGAGGAGAGTGGGGAGGAGAAGGAGCAGAGCGATGAGGAGGAGGAGGAGGAGAGCGACGCCGCGGAAGAGGAGGAGAAGGCCGACGACCCCTCGACCGACGCTGGCTCAGGCTCCGACTCTGACGACTCGGAGTCGGACGCCGATGCTGAGGAAGCGCCCAAGCCCAAGCGTGTTCGGTCCAAGAAGAAGAAGGCTGAGGAGAAGGATGGCGCGGGAGGGCCCAAGGTCAAGGCGCCGCTCGATTTGAGTAAGGCGAAGGACGCGGGGATTAGGAAGATTCGGCTGGGAACATTTGAGGATACGGGCAAGTGCAAGGGGTGAGTTCTGCTGTCTTGGCCGGTTTTTTTTCGGTCGCGGGGCGGAGCTTTGGCTCGGCGAGGGATCGCGGGCAGACGCTGACCCCACTTTCCGCCTCTTCCTTCTTCTTCCTGCGCTTCTCTCTCCCTACTCTCCTCTCCCCTCTCTCCACCTCCCTATCCACCCTCTCTCGTGCCCCCCACCCACATCTCCCCAAACCCTCAAAAGATGGGCCTTCGTCGACTTCCACCTCCCCGAGCAATGCACCCGCGCCCTCCTCAACATCCGCAACCACTCTCTCGACGGCCGGACCCTAAACGTCGAGTACGCTTCCTCCGAAGCGGTCCGCCGCGGTGGACTGGGGACCCGAGCTGCTGGACCGGGAGCGGGGAGGGGGGCGATGGGAGGGAGGGGAGGACGTGGAGGAGGGGATGGAGGGAGGGGAGGATTTGCAGGACGACCGGCGAGGATGGAGAAGAAGGGCAAGGATTGGGATGATCAGGACGTTAGGGAGAGCGCTAGGGTCGACTATACCGAGTCTCAGCCCGAGGTTAGGGATTTCGCCCCCCGCCCGAGGAGCGAGTTTGGGTTCCGGCCTTCGTCTACCGCGCCTGGATCGGAGCGCGGTGGAAGGGGTGGAGGAAGGGGAGGCAGTAGGGGAGGAAGTAGGGGAGGTAGGGAGGACAGTGGAGTGCGCGCGAAGCCCGGTGCTGCGTTGGCGGGCGCGCAGAGGGCTAGTACGAGTATTGTGGAGAGTACGGGGAGGAAGATCACTTTTGAGTAGAGTGGTCAGATGCGGTAGGGGAGGGGAGGGGAGGGGAGGGGCTGGAATCTCGCTTGATAGAATTCTCAGAGGGAGAGAGCTCGGCGAAAGCGGACGGGCGAGATAGCGGGTGGTAAGAGAGCGGTGATTACTTACACGTGATCATTATCACTTGAACGAGCTGCTCCAAGGCTTGATCGGTCTGCCCGAGAGCTGGAGAAAGAGGTCGACGGGTTTGAGCGGTCGAAGCGGATGAGATGCTGGCCTGCGAGTCGAGGGCCGGGCCAGCCCCACCATCTCTCTGCTCTTGCCCTCTTCCTCCTCTCTTTCGCCACCTCAAATCAGCCCACACTCCAGCCATGGTCCTTCCCACCCAACTGCCCGCCGCGCCCGAAGGAACTCCCTCCAACACGGTCGCCCTCCCACGTACGAACCAGCTCGCGGGACTGCTGACCATCATCCGCGACGCAAAGACCAACAGGGGGGATTTCATCTTCTACTCGGATAGGATCATCAGGCTGTTGGTCGAGGAGGGTGAGTAGGGCTTTCTGGAAAGGTGCAGAAAGCGGGAGAAAAGAGCTGATTAGCGGTTTTGTCGGCTTGGGCAGGATTGAACCACCTTCCTGTGGTTGAGAAGAGTGAGTCGATGGCAGGGAAGCGAGTGAAGAGTGTACAGAAGCTGATCCTGCTCCCTTGCAGCCGTCTCGACCCCTACTGGTGAGCTGAGCGCTTTGATCAGCTTTCGCGCCCCACAGCTCTTCTTCTCTTCGAGACGCAGCTGATCAGCGGCTATGAACCAACAGGACTCGAGTACAATGGAGTCGGATTCGAGGGCAAGATTTGCGGTATCTCCATCATGAGGGCTGGTGAGGCCATGGAGGCTGGTCTGAGGGAGTGCTGCCGGTTCGTCTCTTCTCTCCTCCGCCGGCTTCATCTTCCTCCTTCGTTCGGAGCGGTAAGCTGACAATGTACCGATGATGATAATGATGGGATTCAACAGCGCCGTCCGGATAGGCAAGATCCTCATCCAGCGCGACGAGGAGACGCACCAGGCCAAGCTCTTCTACGCCAAGCTGCCCGACGATATCGCGCAGCGCTACTGCCTGCTTCTCGACCCTATGCTCGGTACGCTCGTCCCTCCCTGCCTCCCTTACCTCCTCCCCCTCCCTCTCCCTCTCCCTCTCCCTCACTAACCCTTCCCTTCGCCGAACCCCTCAGCGACCGGCGGCTCGGCGATCAAAGCGATCGAAGTCCTCCTCGAGCACGGCGTCCCCCAATCCCGAATCGTCTTCCTCAACCTCGTCGCCTCGCCCGAGGGACTGGACGCGATGTACAAGGCCTACCCCGAGGTCAAGGTCGTGACGGCGTGGATTGATGAGAGTTTGAATGAGCAGGCTTACATTGTGCCTGGGTTGGGAGGTGAGTTCCGAGCTACTGATGATCGGGGGAGGAGGAGAAGAAGGGAGAGGGAGGATGAAGCTGACTGAGTGCGCGCGCCCCGAACAGATTTCGGAGATCGTTACTTCACTAGCAACTAGGCGCTCAGGGAACTCTCAAGGATCAACAGTCGACTCTCTCTCATCTTATGTAACACGCTCAAGGCTTCATTCGCATCTCCTCGTCGCATGCGGTGTTCAGTGGAGGCTGCGAAGGCTCAGCCTCGCTCCGATGGCTGGAGCTCGCTTGCTCGGCTCATCCCGACCCTTTCAAGCTCATCTCACGATACTCCTCTCTCACTATATTCACCTCCCTCTCCCACCCTCTCACTCCCTCCTCCACGCCGGGCACATATCAGCCTCCTCCTCCTCAGCCCAGAGGTCGGGGCTTTCGCAATCGCCCCAGATCCATCCCCAGACCTCTTTCTTGTCCTCCTCTCTCTCTACTCTCGGGTGAAGGCAGTGCGAGGCGAGGAGAGGGCACCATTGCTGAACGCTCGCCCAGTTCCTCCTCTGACCCTCCTCGAAGGCGAGAGGGAGAGGGAGGCGCCATCGCTCAAGGGGTGGAAAGGGGCAGAAGAGGTTTTTGATTGGTGCGACATGTCACTGCGGGCCGACGTGAGGCTGTGTTCAGGAGAACGGCGGAGGGGAGCAGGGGAGAGAGCGCTGAGCGAGCGAAAGGTCGAGGGGACTGCCTGTAATCAAGTTGGGGCGTATAGAAGCAGGAGCTCGCTTGCAAGTAGGAGACAGTTTGCTGCGTCGGCGCAGAGAGCTCGAAGAGGGACTGCTCTCGCTGCGAAGTGACTGCTCGGCGCTGCTCGGCGAAGTCGACCTCGGCGAAAGGAGAGCTTCACGAGAGCGTGCCGCCGTGATACAGTAAGAAGAGGTTGAGTATGGAGAGTCAGCTACACTGCTCTGCCCTCTCACAAGTCCACCAATCCCCCCTCTCCCAAGTCGCCTTCCCCCTCCCCGCTCTCTCCCTCTTGCCCTCTCCCGCTTCACTCGTCTCATCTCGTCTTCTCATCTCCGCCGCTTCGACTCGGCCGGAAGGCTACAGAAAGAAGCTCTACTCGACTGCTACACGCCCACTCGACCGCTGCACCTCATCACGAGCTCGAGAGGACGCTTTGCTGGAAGCTGCTGAAAGGAACGCGTGCTTGCTGGAGATTGAAGGTGAGTCGGGGGTTACTGGGCGGGGGCAGCGACGGGCAAGGATGTATAAGGAGCTGCTGTTACTGGTCCCGGGACGAGGATCAGCGAATAGCAGCTGGACGGCGTCCGTGTCGAGCGAGACTGCTCAGTTGTGGGGGCTGGCGAGCTGCAGAGAGAACTGTAGCGAGGTGAAGAAAAGCAGCAGTCTACACTGACGTGTGAGAGTCGCATGCTGATCCTCGTCGTACCCGTCCGCAGAACCGTTCCCCTCCCCCTCCTTCGCCGACTCTCACTTCGACCTGCTCGCTCCCTCGACATGGCAGTCATCCAGGATCTACCCCCGAGCTGCTGAGGAGGATTCTTGAGCTTCTCGCCGACGATGAGTACGCCGGTGGCGACAAGTTGTTGTGCGATGTTCTCGGTTGGACTTCGCTTGTAGCCCGAGCCTGGCGACACCCTTCGCAGTCGCTTCTCGTTTACAATCTCGAGCTCAGCGGTACGGGTCTAGTGCGCTACCTCGCTGCTTTACGCGCCAACGTGGGCTGCACTCTCCGGGAGGTCGACCTGTTCTCGGACAAGGCCCCAGCCATGCTTAAGGCGTTGGCCGAGCATCAGATCTTGGTCGAGGACTTGGGGGTGTATGCAGTGCGACGCAGTCATCTCGATATGAGCGCAATGAGGATCGAGCTACTCGCTGGTACGTGTTATGCTCCCCTCGGTCTTCCCTCGCCTTCGCTGCCCTCGTCGCTGAGCCCTCTTCCTTATCCAGGCCTCAAGAGGCTTCACCTCGCAAGGAGGATCGGAGGACATCCTTCGATTCCGCAGGACACGAAGCTGCAGCTCACCACACTCAGTATTCATCCTGAATGCTGGCCCTCTCTTGCTCTCCTCGACTCGATCCTCGCCGCGGCGCCCTTCCTCACCTCTCTCGACCTCAAAGTCCGAGCAGACGGGGACCTGTTTCCCCAAGGCTACGTCACACATGTGGAAGCTATAGCTCCGCGGCTTCGGCACCTCTCGATCTCCACCGAGTACAGCTGGACCGAGTCTACCAGTCGAGCCTCCCCGGTTGTCATCGGCTTCGTCGCGTCCTGCACGTCTCTCGTCTGCCTGGAGTTGTGGAACTGCGGTCCACCCTTTATCGAAGATGTGATTAACGTCTTACGTGCGCCACTCGCTGCACTCACGACTGTACTGGCCTGGAACTCGAGCCGAGATGGGCTCGTCGCAATCCTCGAGTTGCCCATGTTGTCGGAGCTCCGCCGCTGGAAGATGGACGAGTTGGCCAGTTATCATGTCATACTCGGGCTGGCGGAGATAGATCGAACTGAATGGGAAGAAGCTTGCCGCGCTCGAGGAGTTGAGCCTCGCGACGACCGCCGCTTCTTCACCGGTGAGTTTTCTGAGCTTCTCTCTGAGCCCACTTAGACCATCACTGACGTCTTCTCTCTCACACAGACAACCCTGCCGAGTAGCTGGGACGACGCGTCGATAGGTGAGCTCCTGGCAGCCCTTTCACTCTCCGCCGAGCCTCGCTGACCCTCTCTCGCTTCGCAGGGAGGTAGTCGTGCTTGCTTCGAGACGAGGAACGGAGATGCGCTGGATACGAAAATCTTGATGAACCTGCTTTGCTTTCCGTCAGCGTCGAGGTCGAGCAAGTTGAGAGCGGGAGAAAGAAGCAAGCCTGCTCGGCGCTTGCGAAGGGAGCTTTCGGAGTGCTACAGACAGCTAAAGCCGACTCGCAGAGAGACAACAAGGATTTTAGTCGAGCTCGCCTCAGCTCAGAGCCATGCATCGACGTACAACTCGACCCCCCTCTCGCGCAGCTCCTTCCCAAGCCGAGGGTCGAGAGCGAACCTCGAGCAAGCGTCTCTTTCCCTCCCCTTCTCGCTCGACTTTGCTTCTCTCGCCCTTTCGACAGCTCTGGACTTCGGATAGGAAGCTCGACTGCACCCCTACCACCCCTCGACTACCCCTCGCTCGCTGGCCTGCTCTTCAAAAAGGACTCGCTCAGCTCGCCAGCTCGAAACGGACGGACGCTGTGCTCTGAGACGAGGAAGCTGGTTCGCTGCTGCTACTGCTCGGTGTGTTAGGTCGCTCAAGAAGGTGAGTAGGAATGCTGAGTAGCCGGGTGGTGACTGAGAGCTGTAGGAGAGCGCTGGGCCGGCGGCTTGAAGCGCCGAGGGAGAGCCAGGAGGGTCGAGCGTCTGTTGTGATGGGAGAAGGGAGCTCGGAGAATCAGAGAAGCGGCAGAGATGCTGAAGGAGATACACTGAAGCCATGTAGATCTGTAGCTGACGGTTTCTTTCCTGCTTCCACAGCTCAAGCCCCCCTCCTCCCCCGGGCCCCCCGTCGCTCGCTCACTCCTCCTCGCCATGGCCGTCATCCCAAGACCTCCCTCCCGAGCTACTGTATCGCACTCTCGAGCTTCTCGAGCAGGAGCGCACCCCTGCCTCCTCCAAGTCCGACCTCCGCGCCGCCTTCCTGGTCGCTCAAACCTGGACTACGCCTGCCCAAGAGCTCATGTGGAGCAATATCTCGATTGAGGAGATGCCCAACCCCAAGTTTAGGGAGCGGTTACAGAGCCCCCAGCCGATCCCCGTGATTCGCAGCCTGGAGGTGGCCTCTCTTCGGAGGGAGGCTCTGGCGACGTTCGCATCGCTGCTCGACGTGGCAAGAGGCATCGAAAGCGTTGACTTCCGCGGCCAAAGATTTGAGATCGGATTGGAGCTGGAGGTGAAGCGTGTGCATACCAAGCTCGTGCTGGGTGAGCAGCTCGGGCCCGCGCTATCTTCGCCGAACGAGGGCTAACCCTCCTCCGCGTTCCGCAGATCTCGGACTAAAACGACTCGAGAACAGCCATTGGATATCAGTCAACCTGCCTTCCCCTCTCCCATCCACGCCCTCCCTACAACGACTGGTCCTGCACTCTCGGCTTCCCCACGACCTCCGACCCCTCATCTTCGCCGCCCACCACCTCACACACCTCAGCCTAGAGTTCGAAGGGCCTTACGTGGCATTATACCGAGATTCCCGAGATGTATGGCTCCACCTGGCGCCGCAGCTTCGCCATGTGAGCTTCAAGTATCCCCGCCACCTGGACTACTCGGAGCTGGCCACCTTCCTGTCGGCGTGCACCTCGCTTACATCCCTGCGGCTCAAGATCACGAAGGGCTCGTTGATCTTCATAACCACGAAGAAGAGGTCCTTCCTCACTCTCCACGAGTGCCTCAAGCCCCTCATGAGCAACCTAAGATTGCTCGACACCCGTCTCAGCTACAATGATCCCGACCTGGAAGGTGCCCTGGAGCTTCCGTGCGTAGCACAGCTGAAGAGATGGAGGATGAAGTGCACCGGGTTCGTGAGCGAGAGTGCGGTGCTGGCGTGGCGCGCGCTCTGCGAGGAGCGAGGCATCGAAGCTCGCGGCGACGAGCGGTACTTCACGGGTGCGCTTCTCTTACACTCTTCCAGCTCCGCCGTTTCTATCAGGTAACCACCCCTCGCTCGACGCAGACTGAGCTACATCGGGGGCGAAGGGGGAGCTCTCGCTCGAGTTCGGTGGTCTCGGCGTCCGTTTCGCAAGCTGACCTTCGCGCTTCGCTAGCAGGCGAGGGGGTCGGAGAAACACCGTCTAAGTGGGAACAGCTCGAGGTCTCGTTGATGAACTGTATAGCTTCGCTCGTCCATTCGGCCACCGAGAGGAGCGAGCAACTGCAGTCGCTCGGCGCGCCTTCGAGATTCCTGCCCACTCATGAGGAGCTGCTTGAGCAGTGAGAGCTCTTCTCGTACACTCTCAAAGCTTGCGCCTCGTCTCTCGGCATCTCGTCTCGGTGCGCAGAATGATAAAAGAGCCGCCTATGGCACTTCAAGCGAACTCATCATCGTCAAAGCTGACTACTGCAATCGGATCCCTTTTGTTGTCTTTCTATATGAGAATCTACTTGGTGACGGCGTGGATCGACTCTGCGAGGTGACGAACGTTGCCGGGGGTGACTCCTGCGAGGGGGCGCCGAGAAGGAGCGTGTCAGCGAAGCTCGAGAGAGAGGCGGGGAAGAGGGAGAAGAAGAGGAGACATACCAGCGACAGAGATACGACCATCCTTGGTCAGGTAGACGTGGTGCTCCGATGCGAGCTTGGCGACCTGCTCGGGGGTGAGGCCGGTGAAGCAGAACTGTCGACGCCGAGGAAGCTCAATCAGCCAGCGCTCGGCACAGAAGACGAGGAAGAGAGGGGAGGAAAACGCACCATTCCAATCTGACTCTTGATGTGTCCCCACTCCTTCTTGGAGCCGAGCTCCTGGAGAAGGTCGTAGAGGGTGGTCCTCATGGCGATGATGCGGTCGGCCATGCCCTTGACCTCCTTGAGCCTGTTCGTTCAAAGCGAGTTAGCTGAGAGTGAAGAGGAGAGAAGAGTGAGAAACTACGCACCACTGCTCGTAGAGGGCGGGGTCCGAGAGGATGGTTCCGGCGATGCGAGCGCCGTGGACGGGAGGGTTCGAGTAGAGGGGACGGACGATGCTGTTCCAGTCAAACAGGCCAGTCAGCTTCCTTCCTCGATCTCGTCCTCAGCTCCAAAGTCCAAACTCACATCTTGATCTGCGAGTCCACGCGAGCCTTCTCATCAGCGCTCTCGCACACGACCGAGAAGGCTCCAATGCGCTCTCCGTAGAGTCCCATGTTCTTGGCGAACGACTGGCAGAGGGCAATCTGATGGCCCTGCTCGACAAAGTGGCGGGGAGCGAAGGCGTCGGCGTCGACGGATCTGTTTAGAGGAGAGAAGAGGGTCAGCCGCCGCCGAGAAGGGTGAGGGAGGCGGAGGGCGGGCGAACGGACCCGGTGGCGAAGCCCTGGTAGGCAGAGTCAAAGAGGGGGAAGTGCTCCTTCTCCTGTGAGGTGCGCAAGTGAGAGCAGAGTCAGCGGGAGTCGAAAGAGGCGAACGCCGAAGAGGACGGACCTTCATGATCTCGGAGATCTCCTTCCACTGCTCCTTGGTAGGGTCGATTCCAGTAGGGTTGTGCGCGCAAGCGTGGAGGAGGAAGACCGACTTGTTGGGGGCGTCCTGTATCCCTCACAAAACCACATCAGCTTCTCCTCTCTTCTCCCCTCGCCGAACTCAAACGCACCTTCATATCCTTCTTCAAACCCTCAAAGTCCAATCCAACGGTCTTCTTATCATAGTACGAGTAGGTCTTGACCTCCAATCCCGAGTCCTTGAAGATGGGGATGTGGTTGCCCCAGGTAGGGGAAGGGAGGTAGATGGCCTTGGAGTGGGGGTAGTGACGCTCGAGGAAGGCGCCGGCGATGCGAAGAGCTCCAGTGCCCGAAATGGATTGGGTGATGGCGATCTGTAGGTCGACAGAGCAGGAGAGAATGAGGGAAAGAGTCAGCGGGAGGGTCGGCTATCACGCTTCACCCGCTTCGGCCCCATAAAGCCCTTTCCTCCCCTTCCACTGTCGCCTGACTCGTGAAGGGCGACGGGCGGGCGGGCGGGCGGTAAATAGGAAGCGACGAGAAGCGCGAGAGACTTACGCGACCGTCCTGGAGAGGCTTCGAGTCCTTGCCGTAAGCGAGGATAGCAGCCTGCTTGGTGAACTCGGGGAATCCAGTGATAGGAAGGTACTCCTTGTCGTTCTTGGCCTGCACGATTTGCTCGTCGACCTGTAGCAGTTGGCAGAGCGAGAGAAGGACGTGGAGAGAGAGAGTGGAGCGGTGCGGAGCCGGCAATTCGCGGTTTGAGTCAGCGGGCTGTTGCGCTACAAGCAGGGGCGGTAGAGGGGATGTAGGTGTGTATACGTACGGTGCGAACGGAGGGGAGGACGTAAGGCTTGCCCTCGGCGTCGCGGTAAGCTCCTACGCCCAGGTTGATCTTGACGGGGCTCTTGTCGGCCTTGAACGCCTCGGTGACACCTGTTCGACAGAGTGCACAGGAGCATTAGCATCCTGTCTATCTCCTACTGCTACCCTGCAGCTCGAAAGGCGAGGTAGACTGACCGAGAATGGCATCGGGAGGACCAGCCTTGACCTGGGACCAAGCGGAGGCGAAGCGGCTCGCCTGGGGTACAGAAGAGCGCAGGGAGCGAGTAGCGAGGAAGGAGCGGGAGAGCATTCTAAACAGAGAAAAAGGCCGAGACTGTGCCGGGTGAAAGATGAAGGAGAAGAGGGAAAGGCAACTCAGTGCGACTCCACGACGCGGGGTCGAATCGAGCGGGCGAGCATCGCTCTCGGAAGAAGACGGTGTCGAAACTCCTTCAGAAGTTCGTGTATGTTCGTTCGAATGGGCGCTGCTGGTACATCGATCAGAATACGACTTTGACTCTGTGCACGCACTTTCTCTCGCTCGCCCTGCTCTCCATCAGCTCAACTCGGCCTTTCTCGGCTCTCGAGAAGCTTCTCCGCCAAGTCGTCGAACAAATCTGTAACATATCAGCCCTCCCTCCTCTCCTTCTCCCTCATCAACCTCTCCTCCTCAGGATCAAACCCCAAACTCGGCGCCGGACTAGCAGTCCATCTCTCCCTCCTCAACCTCTCCCGACTCTCCACCTCCCTCGCCCTCTGCCTAGCCCTCTCGACCCTCCTCCTCTCCTCCTCCTCGTTCCATCCCCTCTCTTTACTCAACCCCCCAGCAAGGGCTTTGCCCTGCCCCGTCCGCCCGAGAAGAGCAGAAGCAGCGGGAGAGAGATCCCTCGGCGAGCCTGGTGTCCCTGGGGTTCTCGGCGTCCCTTCTTCTCCTCCTCCCCGAGTAGACTCCAACACGCTCCTTCTCAACCCCCCCACCGCCAATCCTCCCTTCTTCCCGCTCCCTCGTTCAGCCCTCTCCGCCAATCCCCTCTTAGCCTTCCTCGCCATCTCCGTCGCCAACCTTTCCCTCCGACTCGTATCCTCAATCCTAAACGGTCCTGCCGCTCCACTATAATCCTCCAACCCGCCGGACGAGCGAATAGTGACAGGAGTAGCTTCGATCGTACCCCAGGTCATTAGTTCTTGCAGCGAGGCGGCGGGGAGGGAGGCGGCGGAGGGAGTGGGGAGAGCGTCGACGAAGGAGAAGCCCGAGACGCGGGGGGTGAGAGCAGCGGGGGGTTGGTGGTCTGTTTGTGGATGGAAGGGGGAGGCAGCAAAAGGTCAGCAAGGTTCGGTGGCGAGAAGGAGCTCTGGGGAACGAGCGCGAGCGCCGAGCTGCTTCGCCGAGCATAGCAAGAAGACTCACAAGGCGTCCCACTAATCGCTGCACCAATCCTACTCCTACTCGGACTCGTCCCGGTCCCACTCCTCCCACTAACACTGCCCCCACTCAAGCTCTCAAAGCTCTGCCCCTTCTCCAACTTCTCCAACCTCGTCGCATGATACCTCACTCCCTTCGGTTCGCTGGGAGGGAGCATCGGCCCATCCTTAGCCGTCGCCGAGGCTTTGATCTTGAGAGCGATGGAGGAGGGGTATGCTGGGTCGAGCGGGTTGAGAGAGGGTGTGAGGGAGGGGTTGGTGGGGTCCACATCGGCGTCGGGGGGGAACATGAAGGAGTTGCGGTTCTGTCGTCGGTCGAGTCGATGAAGAGGGAAGTCAATGAAAAGCGGAGACAGCGAGCAAGAGCAAGCAACGCACCGTGAACCCCCAACTATCAACCGGCACCTGCATCCCATCCCTCCTCGGCGCCCGATTATCCTCCTCCTCCTCAGCAGTCGCTCTCTCCCAGTCCGTGAACTGCTCTCCAATGGCCCTTCCCTTCCCCTTCTCCTTCGCCTTCTCGCCCATCCATCCAACCCCTCGACTCATCACCCCCTTCTCCTTCCTCGTCCTCATCTCCTCCTCGCTCAACCTCTCCGGCGCCCCGGGAGCAGTAAGCATCAGCCTCGCGCCCTCTCCGCTACTTTTCCCCTCGATCATCAACCTCTCCCCCTCCTCGACCCTCAACCCCTCCGCCACCCTCCCCTCCACAATCAACCTCATCTCGCTCGGCCGTCCCGCCGTGCCTTCCAACATCCTCACGCTCCCATCCCCACTCGCTTCCACCATCCTCTGCGTAACATCCACCAACCTCTCCCTCTGTTCCCTCCCCTTGATCGCTTTCGTCTTTGCACGCTTCTCGGCGTCCCATGCCCAGCTATACTTTTGTCGACGGAGGGCGTTGTCTCGTGCGAGGAGGACGGCGAAGGAGGAATTGTCCTCCGAGGTGTAGAGGGATTGGAAGGCGTCGAGGGAGATTGAGGGGTCGATACGAGGGGGAGCAGAGAGGGACGAGGACGAAGATGGACGGGGAGTGGAGCGAGAGTCGGGCGTGGCGTCGAAGTAGGTCGGTGTGGCAGAGGGGGAGTCAGCGTAGGGTGTTCGGCCTGGTGTGGTTGCTATCGCAGTACACCCGTCAGCTCGAGTTCGGCGAGAGAAGAGCGGGCGATAACTCACCTCGGTGCCGTCTCTTTGGCGTCGGGGTACAAATCTCCCTCATCCTCCTCACACTCTCCTCAATCCTCGTCGGGTCCTCACTTGCATACGCATTCAAAATCTCATGCTGTCCCTCGAGTGTCCGTAACGCAGGGAAGAAGTCCCGCTTGATGATGTCGCTCAAATGCTGGACGTATTCCTCCTCCTGTAGTGCGTCCGAGTTAGCTGTGAGCGAGAGAGCAAAATGTGAGAGCGCACAGAGAGGATCTCCTGCTTCAACAAGGAGAGTTGAGGCTTGCTGGCGGGGATGAGAGCTTGAGACGAGGTGTGGCGCTTGGATGAGGTGGAGGGGCGAGTTGTACCCCATTCGGAGGTGCCAGCGGGTGAGTCGTAAGGGGTGGCAGAAGTAGATGCTACAGATTGAGCAGAGTGGGAATAGTAATCTCGGCTCATCTTGCCCTTGTCGAGCGATTTGGCGGGAGGGAGACCTTGGACTTGACCGTCTGAATCCTTGTCCTCTACCCAAACCGTCTCACCTCCAACTCGACTACAGCAAGAAATGACTGAAGTAGACGCTCGCAAGCTCAGTAAGAAGGAGAAGAAGGCCCTCGCCTTCCGCGCTGGTAAAGGCAAGAAGAAGCAACAAGAGGACGCACAGGATGAAGTGCCCGAGCAAGAGGATCTCGACCAAGCAGAGGAGGATCGCACGCCCAAAGCTGACAAGAAGGACAAGAAGCGCAAGCGTGATGATTCTACTACCGAGGAGCCTACCAAAGAGGAATCGACTACAGGAGAAGCTGCAGCAGCAGAGGAAGCGCCCAAGAAGAAGAAGCGCCAGCGCGGTGGCATGAACAAGCCTAAGGTGTCGCCAGGAGAGGATGCAGAGGGGAAGCCCAAGCTCGTACTCTTCATCGGTGATTCCCTGTACTGCCCTACAGCTTGCGCCGAGCTTAGCTGACTCTCATCTCTCACTTCGCGTCCTTTTTTGCTGCATCTCCGACCTTTCGCGCTCGCTCCTTCTGATGTACAGGCAACCTCCCTTTCAAGGTCACCATGGAGCAAATCAAAGAGCACTTCACTCCCTGCGGTCCGTCTCCCTTTCTGCCTCTCCCTCTCCCCTCTCTCTCTCTGACCCATCTCGGCGCTCGCTCCTTCACAGGCGAACCCCCCATCGTCCGCCTCCTCACCCCCAAACAATCGCACCACTCGGCCACCCCCTCCAACCAATCCAAAGGTTGCGCCTTCATCCAATTCGCCTCCCCCAACGCCCTCCAAGCCGCTCTCCGCCTGCACGAATCCGAGCTCGGCGGTCGCAAGATCAATGTCGAGCTCACCGCTGGTGGAGGGGGCAATAGCGAGCAAAGGAAGGCAAAGATTGCGGCCAAGAGGAAGAGTATGGGCGAGGAGAGGGAGACGGTCGCGAGGAATAAGAGGGTCAAGGAGGGCAAGCCGGCGGACTTGCAGGACAAGTCGGCGTTGTGGGGTATCGGAAGGAAGAGCGAGGCGGAGGACAAGAAGGCCGCCGCCGCAGTGGGAGAGGGAGCAGCAGAGGCGGGAGGAGAGGACAAGCCCAAGACGCAGAAGAAGGAGATCCTCCTCCCCGACGGGCAGGTCAAGAAGGTCCGAGATCGTAGGATCCCCAAGACGGGCCCTGATGGAGTCGAGAAGGAGAGGAGTAGGAAGGCCGCGGCCAAGGCGGCGGCTGCTAGCTCGGGAGCTAATAGTATCAAGCTTGGTTAGAGCGCGATTGAGGGTGTAACCCGAGGTGTTTGGATAGCGATTCCAGCGGGCGAGGAAAAGCTGTAGCGAGGTCGTTCAGAACGAGAGAGGCGGTTGAGCATTTGCCTGTACTTCTGCGAGCCTTCGGTGGTCGACCGAGCAGCGTTGAGCCAGCGCGCGGCGAGGCTTTTCTCTTTCGCCGAGATCTCTCCCCTTGCCTCAAAAGGACATGACAGTGTGTTACCGGCTGACGCACATCATCTATCAGCTCGGTGTCCCCTCTTCCGAGCTCGCATACCGGTCCAGCGACAACTGTCGCCGGTTGCAGGAGAGCGCCGAAATGAAGCTCAGCGGTGGCCAGCTAACGCTGCGTAGCGGCGGCGAGCCAACAAGGCCATGTAGAGGCAGTCTCGTGGTTCTTTGACTCCTCGGTAAACGCTAGCTCGTTCAGCCGGGCGAAAGAGCAGCAAGACTAGCCGCTGATCTCTCCTCGCCGAGCTCGCGTCTTCTCCCCATCCGAACAGAGAGCGGTGTATCCTCCTTCCTTCCAGCAAATCTTACATCTACTACAATTCCTCTGCTCTCGCTCAGAGAAGCTGCAACATCGACAGTAGTCAGCTCTCGGCTCTCCTCTTTCCTCCCCCTCGCTCGTCTCCCCTCCTCAGACTCACCAGACTGAGGTACCCCGAAATCATCAACAGCCCACCCACGGGCGTCGTAGGCCCCACAATCTTGGCCAATCCTCCCATCCTACTCGAGGCGTCAGCTCGCTCACCTCATCGCCGAACCCTCTCCGAGCGCCGACGACTCACCTCTCCTTGAACAGCAGCAGCGCGAAGATTGACCCACTGAAGAGAGTAGTGCCAGCGATGATCAAGGGAGCGGACCAGCGTTTGCAGTAAACTGGGTGTTGGGAGATGGCGAGGAGGGCGACTGTTCAAGAACTCGGTCAGCGCTCGCTCGCGGGGGAAAGCAGGAGGGGGAGGGGGAGAAGGAGAGAGCAGGAGACGCACCGCCGTTGCTGAAGGCGTATTGGGAGGCCATTCCCTGTGGTCCCAGCAGCATGTCAGCACTCCACCAGTCAGCGAGAGAGGGGCGGGAGCGCGTTGTCCTCTCACCCAGGTAGCAGTCTTCTCCCCTAGCCTAGGCGCTAGGGCATGAGCACCAAAAGCACCGGCCATGATTCCTGATCCCGCTATTTTCATTACGCCCCGTCAGCAAGCGCGCGGGGGAGGGAAGAGGGAGAGCGGAGCTCGCAGAGTAAAGCGCCCGCCTTCCATGCGAGAGCGGAGGTCGCGGGGAAGAGTGGCATCCTGTAGTTTTGAGTTGAGAGACGAGGTGAAGCGAGCGTGAGGAAGGAGCGGAAACAGCGACAGCGAGAGGCTCGAGTTGAGGGTCGAGGGTAAGGGGTTCAACTTTCGCTTGCTGCTCAGCAGCAGAGCTAGAATCGTAGGCGTTTGCTTCTGCTGCTCTGCTGTGCTGCAGCAGCCTGTCTCTGCGCGGAGATGGCCCTGCCTGGGCTTTGCCCTTCCATCCCGGCGTAGCTGGCTGTTAGAGACCTCGTCTAAGCCCAGAGAGCATTTAACAGCTCGTATTGGGATCCTGTACCAAAGGTCAAGTCACCTCGCCTCGCCTCACCTCTATTCGCAGTCTCGGCGATCCCTCGCGCTGGCCGCTCTCGCTCTCTCGAGCGCCGAGGATCACACAAGAAGCTGTATAGTGCACTAACGAGATCTTCAACTATCCTCCTATTGAACAAGCGTCACCCTACTCCGTCCCCTGCGAGCGAAGAGTGGAAGTCAGCCTGCGAAACGAGCGCCGAGATCGCCGAAGTCGAATGAAAGCTCACCATTTGCCGCCGATGTAGCTTAGTCTGCGGAGAGTGAGGAGAAGTCAGCTGAGTCTCGGGAGGAGCTGGAAGAATGCAGGAGAAGCTCACCAGTGAAGTAGCGCTCGTCGCCGCGAGCCTCCACACCTGCCTCCTTGCAAAGCTCCGTCCACGCCTCCATAAAGTCCTTCTGCTCCTGCTCACGACCCTGTTCATGCGGGTACATCTCCGTCCTCCAGCGCTTGAGCCCTGATAAAGCAGGAAGGAGGAAGTGCTTCCAAATTCGGCGCCGAGGGATGCGCTCGTGGTTTGGATCGAGGCCGAAACTCGTTGTGAGCACTTGCAGCTGGACGGTGAGGAGGTGGAGACCGGGGTAGAGGGCCTCGAAATGATAGGAGTCCATCTGGAACGAGGATAGTGAGGTGCACGCGGGAAGGAAGGCGTCGAGGAAGCGATTGTCGCCGCCCGCTGAGATGGTCGCCAGGCTTCGGGGCTCGGGCGGGAAGGCAAGGTAGAGATGGTGAAGGCGGGGAGCGAGCTCAAGCCACACATCTCGATCATCTTGCCCTATCGCTAGTTGGTTGCCGTGGGTGTAGTCTAAGGTGAGACGAGTGAGGTTGTGGGCGCCAAGAAGAAGGGGTCGGAAGATCGAGGAGGGAGGCAGGTAGGCGGCATATAGCTTGAGGCGTTCGAGGGGAAGGGACTGGGTCAACGGGTAGGAAAGGGAGCCGTTGATCCTGGTGAAGAGGTCAAGCTGCTTGACGTTGAGCGCTGAGCGCCGAGGAGCGATAAAAAGTCAGAGTCCGCCAGTGCCGGGATGACTGGGGGTGAACTCACTGACGAGCACCGGGTACAGCACGTCTATTCCCAGCCATGATTCTGCCGCAGTGTACGGGCCGTGGACCCCGAGACACTCGATCCCTCCCACCTGCTGGCACACTCGGCCGAACGCCTCGATGTCGTCCGCCTGACGAAGACGCCAATCCACTGCCTGTATCAGAGGTCTAGTCTCGCTCCCCTGCAGACGATCCAACAGCTGATTGTCCTGCACTGGAGCACCGAGCTCAGTGCACATAAGCATCAAACACTGAGCCCATCCAGTCCACGCCCGAGCGACGAGGGAAGGCGCGAGGAGCGTCTCGGGCGTAAAAATGCAGGCGCAGGGTGATCCCAAGAGCTCGAGAATCCGATACAGAAGCTCGGGAGGGAGGTCTTGGATGACGGCCATGGCGAGGAGGGGAAGCGAGCGAGCGACGGGAAGGCGCAGAGGAGGGGGAAGAGCTTCGGCTGTAGGCGGACAAGGGAATGGTCAGCTAGAGTTCTGCATCGCTTCAGTGAGTCTACTTTATCGTCTCGTCCGCTTCCTGCTCCGCCAAGCTGCCTCGCATCACAACAGACGCTCGGCCCTCCTCGCTCTCCCTCGGCGCCGCTTCTCAGCCAGCCAGCTACTCTCCTACAGCTACTAGACAGCGCGCACTACTCAGCAGCCTCACTCACACTCTTGAGCTATCTAGTGCTCTCAGCGGCAGCAGCGAACCAGCTTTCCTCGTCTCAGAGCACAGCGTCCGTCCGCTCCGACCTGTCGAGCTGAGCGAGTCCTCCTTGAAGAGCAGGCAAAGGGGAAGCAGTCGAGGGTAGGCGAGGTGTAGTAAAGCTCTCTGTCCGAGTCGAGAGCTGTCGAAGGGGCGAGAGAAGCAAAGTCGAGCGAGAAGCGGGAGGGAAAGAGGCGCTGGCTCGAAGTTCGCTCTCGACCCTCAGCTGAGGGGAGGGGACTGCGCGCAGAGTGGGGTCGAGTTGTAGGTCGATGCATGGCTCTCGTCTGAGGCAAGCTCGACTAATAGTCTTGTTTTCTCTCTGCGAGTCGGTGCTAGCTGTCTGCAGCACTCCGAAAGCTCCCTTCGCATGCGCCGAGCAGGCTTGCTCCTTTCTCTCGCTCTGAACTTGCTCGGATTCGGCGCTGACGGAAAGCAATGCAGGTTGATCAAAATCGTCGTATCCAGCGCATCTCCTTTCCTCGTCTCGAAGCAAGCACGACTACCTCCCTGCGAAGCGAGAGAAGGTCAGCGAGGCTCGGCGAAGAGGGCGAAGGCTGCGATGGAGCTCACCTCTCGACTCGTCGTTCCAACTACTCGGCGGTGTAGTCTGTGTGAGAGAGAAGACGTCAGCGATGGTCTAAGTGGGCTCAGGGAGAAGCTCAGAAAGCTCACCGGTGAAGAAGCGGCGGTCGTCGCGAGGCTCAATTCCTCAAGCTCGGCAAGCCTCGGCCCACTGGTCACCCTCCGCAGGTGCCAGGGTAGAAGAGTTGACATTGCTCTTCCACACTCGCCAGCGCTTCAGGGTTCCCAACGCAGGGAGCTCGAGCGCCGCTATGAGCTCGGCAGCACGGAAGTCGTCTTCGAAAAGTACCTGGGTCGCCAGAACATCGAGGCGGGCATTCAAGTGTTCGAGGAGCTCCAAGATGATGTGCGTACGCATCCATTGGAGTTCCAGCGTCTTGAGAGAGGTGCACGCCGTGAGGAAGCCGGCGACGTCGAAGCACTCGTTGCCGATCCAAGGCCCACCTCGAGCGGTGAGGCGAACGATCTTCAAGTGGTGCAATTGGGGCGCCAAAGAGGTCAAAGGTGGATCGTACTCCGCTGTGAAACTCGGGGTGCACGTGGTGAGAGTGATGTCGAGGCGAGTTAAGGCAGGCGCTGCCTCGAAAAGGGAGGAGAGGAGATCAGGGGGGGGCGGGAACTCGGCGTTGAGACGAAGGTTCTTGAGCTCGAGCGTGGTGTCGGGAGGGAGACTGTGCAGTCCACTGCAAGGTCCGAAGATCTCGAGCGACTTGAGGCCTGCACCGAGTCGGACGTCAGCTCACGGGTGAGGGTGGTATCCGCATTGTAGAACATGAGGTCTTGGGAGGGAGACCTCCATGCTGGGGCGACGAGCGAGGTATTGCGGAGGTCGACGCTGGAGCGGTATCCCTCGCAGAGAAGCTCGAGGATCCTTCTGAGCAGCTCGGGCGGTAGATCCTGGATGACTGCCATGTTGAGCGAGCGAGCGAGTGGGTGAGAGCGTCGGCCAAGGAGGGGAAAGGTAAGAGGTCTGCGGGAGAGAAGGTCGAGGGTTAGCCTTGCAGTTTCATAAGTAGATGAGCACTGCTGCCCTCTTCCACGACCCAGCTGTTCCCTCTCTCTGGCAGTCCCAAAGACTGAGCAGCATCGCTCAGCGCGGGCGCTCTTCCTCCCCGGCTGCGGCTCCGCAATCCCAGTCCCAGTCCCAACAGTAGCAGCAGCTCCTCCTACATCCTGAACCCTACTGTCACAGCCCAGCCATCCTAAACTCACCCTCAATCCGCCAGACGCGCGTCCAGGTCTCAGCAGCTTCCAGCAAAGCGTCCTCTCGAGCTCGTGATGAGGTGCAGCGGTCGAGCGGGCGTGTAAGAGTCGAGTAGAGCTTTCTCCTGTAGCTTTCCAGTCGGGCAGCGGGCGGGAATGAGGAGACGAATTGAGACGAGTGAAGCAAAAAAGCAAGGGAGGAGGGCGAGGGAGGGGATCGGGAGCTGGGAGAGGGGGTGTCGGTGGACTCGTGAGGGAGCTGAGCCATGTAGCTGCCTGTTAACTTTGAGCCTTCGACTTGCTGCGGCTCAGAGGAACACTCTCGACACGCTCTCCTTTCGCCGAGATTGACTTCGCCGAGCAGCGATATCGGACCTAGGCTCCCTCTTCGATAGCTGGTAGACTACGTGTACATACGCCATAACACTGAGGGAAGACCTGAGTAATCCGAGATGAAGAGGTACAGCTCTGATGGGAGAAGCATCAGCGCCGAGCGCCGAGTTTTGGTCGGGTGTTGCAACTCACCTATTGTAGGTATTCAGTCGTACAGCGGTTCAGTCTATGAGGTGAAGGCAACCCGATCAGCACCCGTGACCTCGAAATCCACCTCAAAGTGACTCAAAGTGAGGACAACTCACCCGTGAAGTACCTCCGATTGTCTCGCGCCTCGATTCCCCTCGCTTCGCAAGCGTTCTTCCACTCCTTCATGTCCTCGAAGCTGTTGAAAGAGATCCTTGCCTCTTCTCCGTACAGCCTCCACCTCTTGAGCTCCCTCAGAGCGGGTAGGTTGAGGAGAGAGAGGAGGGGAGCGGCCTTGACATGGCAGTTCGAGTCGAGCGCCGAGGGGAGATGGGCGACGCAGATGTCGAGGACGTCGAGGGATGAGATGAGACTGCTGAGGATTGGGTGTAGTACATCAATGCTGATTGGGCTGAGCGCGAGGGTCTTTAGGGTGGAGGCGTTGGCGACGAGTTGGCAAAGAAAAGGGGAAGCGGTCGATGCGGCGTAGTCTCCCCAGCGAGCTGTAAGGAGTTGCAGTCGAGGAGCGAGGTCGAGGAGAGCTCGAATGAAGAGATGCGGGAAGTGGTCTCGTTGTGAGAACTCGAGTACGAGATGGCAGAGGTCGGGAGCGG
Source organism: Leucosporidium creatinivorum (assembly GCA_001600635.1). NCBI lineage: Eukaryota > Fungi > Basidiomycota > Microbotryomycetes > Leucosporidiales > Leucosporidiaceae > Leucosporidium > Leucosporidium creatinivorum. Next base: position 403,248 of record BCKL01000024.1, on the reverse strand, counting down.
CGGCGATGAGGGAGGCGAAGAAGGTCGGGTCGGAATCGTACATGAGGGAGACTTCGAGGGTCTTCAGCGTGAGTTGTGTGTTGAAGGGTAGAGAGAGCTCCCCTGCTACATATGCGGTAAGGCTGATACGTTGCACCTCTTTGAGTTTCGCAGGCGTCAGCTTCCATCATCGCCGAGCCGCCGAGACAGCTCACCCTGTAGCAGCGAGGGCGTCAAAAGGCTTGCCAACGGCGCCTCAGTGACCATAGTGTCAGCCATGTAGATTACTCGAGGTCGAAGGTGGAGTTGAGACCATATGCTGCTGTCGTTCCCCGCGATCCTGAGCTGTCGAATTGTTCGCCCAAAGTATGGCGCCGTGGAAGGGTCGACGTTGTTCAGTCGCTGGGTGTCCAGCTCAGTCGTCGATAGGAGCAGTGACTTCGAAGGTGCTGTCCAGCCTGGGGCCACGAGTGCAGCGTAGCGTAGTCGAAGAGGCGGAGCACTATGATTGCCGAATCGGCGAGAGGGTTCGGGTTTGATGTCGGCACCAAGCTCCAAGATGCGGTAGAGTACCTCAGGTGTAAGTCGTTGATGGTCTGCATCGCGTAGAGTGTCCCGAGTGCGAGACGAGCTGCCCGTTATCGCGAACGAGAAGATTCGAAGTTCGGCCTTGCTGAGGGCGGTTGAGCAGCAGACAAAACTGTGCAGTTGACGGACGCAGTCTGAGCCGGCCTAGACAGGTGTGCTCCGGCGTGTTATGCGACGAGTACGGTGTGGTAGAAGCATAAGACGCCATACGAGCTGCCCCACTCTCGTGTGTCTCGCCGCCAGCGCTCCCACTTTGGCTTTCGATCCCGCTCTCCTAATCAGGGAAAGGCCGGGATCTCATCGAACATTCCAACATTTGCAGTTCCCGAACAGCAGTAAATACAGTAAGTAAAGTGTCGAGGCGACTTGTCCTCTGGCTTTCAGCAGGTCAGCTCTCGGCTAAGTCTCCTTGAGTCTACTGGATCCCCAGCAGCCAAGTCTAAGCTACAACACCCTGTACAACATTCCCACTAGCCCCGACAACGTAGTACAAGCGGAACGGGCCGCGAGAAGCGACCAGCGTTGCATCGCGACTCATCGCCGAAGCGCCGAGGCAGCTCCAAGCCGCTCAGTAGACCGGGAGGAGGTCGTCTGAGGTGAGTTAAATGTTAGTCAACAGTTATCTACGTAAGCCGAAACTCAACGGATCACTCACCTGTGAACAACCTCGTCTCATCCCTCACCTCTACCCCTCGCTCCTCACATACCTTCTCCCACTCCTTCAACTTGTGACTCTTCTCCTCCACCTTCCCCAAACCAGCAACCCTCCACCGTCTCAAGCCTTTGCACGCTGGCATCTTCAACGCCTCCAACATATTGCTCGCCGTCCTTTCCTCGGCGGGAGAAGCGGTCGTCTCCAATAGCTCGAGGCGAGTGGGGACGAGCTTGAGGATGTGGGTGAGGGCGGTGGAGGCTTCAAAGTCGATCTCAAGAGTGCGGAGATATTTGGCAGCGGGGAGGAGGGTGTAGAGCGAGGAGTGGAGAGAGTAAGAGGGAGCCTTCTCGGCGGAGGGTTCGGGGGCGTAGTCCGACAGAGTGAGGCTTTCGATGGTGGGGATCACTTGGAGAAGGGCTGAGATGGAGTCGCGGTTCCAGTCCTTGCCGCCGGAGGACCAGAAGATGTTGAGGCGGGTGAGGCGGGGGAGGGAGGAGAGGAAGGGGACGAGGAAGCGAGGAGGTGGCTCGTGGAGGGGGGTGAGGAGGAGGTGTTCCAAGGCAAGACCTTTGGAGGGAAGGTCGGAGAGTTTTCCGCCATTGAGGGGCGCGAGGAGAATGAGAGAGCGAAGGTCTGTGATGAACGAGCGGCGGGTCAGCCATCGCCGAGATCGCCCCGAGCGAGCCACAGAGAGCTGCAGTGAATACTCACCCCTTTCAAGCACACTCTGCACCGTCTCAGCATTATACTTATCCCCCATCGCCATCAAACAAAGATGATGAACCGCCCTCGCCCCCTGCTGGATAACCTTCAATCCCCTCTCCCCCGTCCTCTCCGTCAAGTACCTCACCAACGCCCCTTCCCCTCTCACGTCCAACACCTTCTCAATCTTCTCCACATCCTTTTCACTGTCCATCGTTACGCAATCCATCAACAATTGCTGCGAAGGAGCGACCCAGCACTTCGCGACGAGGGAGGTGGATTGGAGGAAAGGAGCGCGGCCACGGGTGGAGATCCAGTGCGTGGACTGGTAGGCGAGGGAGAGTATGCGGTGTAGTAGCTCGGGTGGCATGGAGAAGATGGTGGCCATTGCTCTGGAGGCGGACAGGTCGTGGCGGACGAGGAGTTCGGCGAGAGTTGGGTTTGCGCTGAGTGAGGTGCAAAGAGGTGTCAGCAAGTGTTCTGCAGCTGGTGCAGAAGTTGCCTCGTCTGCAGATATACATTCAACTTTTTTGAGGGCGATAGGCACCCCCTGCTCTTGCCGAGCTGGCACCCTCGGCGAAGGGTCGCGCTCAGGCGAGCTGTAGGGAACTCTTCCCAAGCTCGTCGCGAGCTGGAAAGCTGCCCGAAGCTCTGTTGTACCTATCAAAACTGGTTCGAACTCACCTGGAAGCCTCAGAGCGAAGTGATAAGGTCTGAAAGGACGAGGAGAGGCGCAGGCGAAGGCGCTTCGCAGGCTGGTCGAAGGAGGGCTACTGGGGGGCCGAGAGAGCAGGGGGCGAGGGCTGAGATGGTGAGGAAGGAGTAATAGCAGTTGTGGAGTGGTGTAGCAGCGGGAAAGAGTCAAACTAGGGCGGCGGACTGAGCCGCCCGGCGTTCGCGCGGCTGAGCCCCAGAATCTGGACTTTTCGAGCCCGCGCTTCTTTAGCTTTTTGCTGTGGAGAGATAAGAGATGCTTCCGCTGTACGAGTATCAGATCCATCGAGTCGTGTAGCCCACATGTAATGAGAGACTCTCAGCTGGAACGAAAGCCGAGCGCCGAACCCTTCGCCGAGAACGAACGGACCGAGTGGATGTGGTTTCGGGAGGCATGAGATTGAGAAGGTCCAAAACATACAGCTTCCCTGCGACCCCGTTCCCATCCCAGCACTCCTCTCTCCTTTGATAGCCCACCACCGAATCCAATGCAGCTTTACCTGTTGGACTTGGCGACACGCTCGAGCTCGCTGTTGTTCGTCAAGAGGTCAGCGAGAGCTCAGGATAGTGAGGTAAACAATGGACGTACTCCTTCTTCTTGATGGCGTACGAGTTGGACGATCCCTTGGCGGCGTTGATGATCTCGTCGGCGAGGCACTCGGCGACCGACTTGACGTTGCGGAAAGCAGACTCGCGGACACCGATGGTGATGAGCGAGATAGCCTGGTTGACGCGACGGAGGGGGGAGACATCGACGGCCTGGCGACGGACGGTTCCCTGGGATCCAATGCGAGTGGAGTCCTCGCGGGGTCCGGTGTTGACGATGGCGTCCACGAGACTGCGAGAGAGGGAGAGCGAAGGATAGGGGAAAGAGCACAGGGGTCAGCTACTGGAGCTGGCTGGCATAAGGGGGAGGGAGGGGGACAGGTAGCGTACACCTGGACGGGGTTCTGGTCGGTGAGGAGGTGGACGATCTCGAACGCGTGAGCGACGATGCGGACGGCCATCTGCTTCTTTCCTGTATACGAATGGAAAGGTCAGCTTCTTCCTCCCGGCTGTTGCTGCCTCTGCACCTCGTTACGCACCGTTGTTGCGTCCGTTCATCATGAGGCTGGGTTCGGCGCAAAGGGGTCAGCATCATCGCTCATCACCTACACGAACCTGGATTCCCCCTCCTGCACGAGTATAATCCTAGCTCCCTGCGCACGGTTCTGCACGCCTCCCAATGCCACCTGAATCGCACCGGCAGCAGTTCCCCCTCCCGAGCAGGAAAAATCGCCTGATCCGTCTCAACACCTCGGCATCATCCTGCAGCGGTTCCCCGGCACCCCCAATCCATAGTACACCTCCCAATGCACCGTCCCCACGAGTCGGTATCCTCACCTGTTGACGAGGCGCTCGACGATGGGCATCTGAGCCTTGCGGAACTGCTTGGCGGCATAACGTCCAGCGGTGTGAGGGAGCGAGATGGCGTTGCGGACCTGGACGTAGTCGGTGAGGGAGATGTCCTTGACCTCAACATCGGCCGACTCCCACTTGTTGAAGAGGAGGAGTCCGGCGTTGTTGGCGGCGACGACGTCTGAGAACGGCAAGAGCGAGCGTGAGCGGTGGGATTGAAGCCAGCTGTATGGCTTGAGCTACATACCGGCAGGGACAGGCTGGAAGTCGAGGGACATGATGGGCGGCACACGAGAAGAGAGCAAGAGAGAGGCGCAGATTCCCAAGTCCAAGTCGTCGGCGAGCGATTTTTCGCAGGCGACCAAGTCCAAGCTCGCTTTCGCAGCTTCTTGCACTCTTGCTCGTTCCACCGCCTCACCTTTTCGATTACAATGGTCAGCCAACGTCTCTTCTACCAGCCTACACGCCTCCCCGTCGCCCTCGTCCAACTCTCAGGCCAGGGGAACCGCTGCCCGTCGAGCTGAGGAGGGCAAAACCTGCCGACCGCGTGCTGCAGCATGATGCAGGGGACTAGGGAATAGCGCAACGAGAGGCATGGATTATGCGTGTACAGGAGGGGGAACCGCTGCTCGTTTGGGCCAGCTGCACCTCTTGGGAACCCTACAACTCGCGCACAAGTCGAACGTCGTCCTAATGCTTCGGTGCCCTCGCTTCTGCAGGAGTCCACTAAGACCCAAGTCAAGCTCGCCAAGGTCGTCAAGGTTCTCGGTCGCACCGGTTCCCGTGGAGGAGTCACCCAGGTCCGTGTCGAGTTCATGGACGACTCGACCCGCTCCATCATCAGGTGCGTTTCATTAGGAGGCTGGGCTAGCAGGCAGAAGTGCTGCCGGTTTGGCAGCGGGGGAGCGGATAGCTGACCTTTTGCTGTGGTACAATAGGAACGTCAAGGGCCCCGTCCGCGAGAACGACATCCTCGCTCTCCTCGAGTCCGAGAGGGAGGCCCGGTACGCGCCTTTCGCGCCAGCCTACGCTATCGACCATCAGCTTATGCCCTTCTCTCCTACAGCCGCCTGCGTTAAGCTTGTACTTTGATCTCCCATTCAAAGTGCTCGTTTCTCCTGGCTACCCCGTGTCGTCTTTCATTTCGGTTCTCCCCTCCCCCACCACTTTCGCTCCCGCCCATGTTCCCCCATGTCTCCCCTTCCTCCGCCTCGACCTACTCTCGACACGACCTGCTATAATAAGCACCGCATCAAGATGGATCAACAGCGAGGGAAGGATACCCGCCCGCCGAACCTCGAGAGAGGGGAGGCAAACTGATGAGGCCGAAAGGTCTTTGAATGAGATGATTGCAACGCTTTGCTGTCGTTTCGGAACGAACCTATGGGATGTTGGGAGACGCGACAGAGGACGAGGGAGGGAGCTCGGCGATGGGATGTGCTCGGCGACTGCTTGGGCGAAGTGCTGCCCGTTTGACGAGATGTGTGGGCGATGTGCGGAGTGGAGACTCTCCCTCGTCCTCTTGGTCTCGTCCCTCGGCGCTCTGGCGAACCTCTGCTCGTTTCCGGGAGGAGAATGGGTGGCATGCAAGCGAGCTCGGCGCCGAGCAGGACTGGCAGCCTCTCTCAGCATTCCGATGCGATATCGCTCCCTCAGCCTCACCAACGCATTCTCGCTGAACTCTCTGCACTCTAAGGCTAACGAGTGCTCTCGAGAGGAGTACCCAGCACCTGCACCAGCGGCGCCGGCTGTCACTCTCTCTCCGCTCGACGACGGGCACCGCCGAAGCACAGCACCTCTCAGAGATCTCCACAGATGCTTGAGCTCCAGCCACTCTGACGTTCCAACTGGCTCTCGGGCGTAAATGCGACTCAGAGCACGCTCGGTCTGCCAGCCCGGCGGACCGCTTCACCCCTCTCTCTGTTCTGCGCTGCCCTCGGCTGCCCTCCAGCAACCGTGCTATGCAGCATTTGCACAGCGTTTCGACAGGCCATATTCACACCCCCAAGGTCGAACCATGGGAAGCGCCTGTGCTGCGAGAGGCTCCGAGGGCGCTCTCGTTCTGTTCGATCTGAGCCTCGGGAAGCACTGCGGTCTAGTACGATGCACAGCGATAGATGGGTACGAGCACAACACCGCCTTCCGAGACTCGTTGATATCCTACATTACAGCGCGGGCAGATCCCTCGCCTGCGCTGCTCGAGACCTATCGCCGAGCCTCGACCAGCTTCCCGCCTGTTCTCGAAGCCTGCACAGCCTATAACCGTGCATCTGCTCATCACTCATCTGTTTCGCTCCCATTCCCATCAATTTGTACATCACCCAGAGAGACTTCAGACGGCCTCAGGCAGCTTGCTCAACTCTCGGTCGGATCGCCAGGACCTTCGGCGCCGAGCCTGCGAGACAGGACTTCTCGTCGCAGCGAGTAGTGAGTGACGAGCCCAGCGAGACTGAAGACATACAGAGCAGGGGAGTGACTGGCGATGCGATGGCCATCGTATCACAGAGACAGCGAAGGAGACTAACCCTCTTGGAGAAGAGGGTAGGAAGGTGAGGAGGCGCTCCCCCCGACTTCGCCGAGCAAAAGGAGTGAGACATGGCGTTTTGCCCTATCCCGCGAGCTTGAGGGGGTGAGAGGGATGTGGGCTCGTCTTATAGGAGAGTAGAAACGAGTGTGCTGTTGATGCGATGTAGCTCGCTTGTCTCGACTGTTCTCTCGAGCTCGGCGAAGAGAGAATGAGGGAAACGACTTGGGTTGCGAAGACTTTCAGGCTTGTGAATGAGTGTGGGAGGGCTACATATGGGGGTGTGGTACGGACTAGTAAGAACAAGCTACAACAAAAAGAGAAATCTACAACACATCGACTCCGCCTCTCAAATCCAGCCGTAGCTCACCCTCCTCTCCTCACTCGGACTCGGCGCCTCAAACCCAATCCTCACTCCCGCAGCTCCACTCCTCGTCGGCCTCCTCCCCAAACTCGGCCTCTTGATCAATGTAGGCGAGGGAAGGAGCGTCGGCTGCTTCTTCTCGCTCCGAGGAGAAGGGAGAGGCGAGGTGAAGTATTCGGAGAGCTCCTCGAGAGCGCCGGCGACGTCGGAGTCGGGGATGGGGGAGGGGGTGTTTCGGCGGTGGGAGAAAGAAGAGTGGGGGGAAGAGGGGGAGGGGGAGAGGGAGGAGTAGGAGGAGGTGGCGGAGGGGAGGGGAGTATAAGTCGAGCAGCCCGAGTCGATGAACTCGATCTCGAAGCCGTGGTTGCTCGAGGGAGGTGGCGGTGGTGCGTGGTTCTTGGAGAGAAGAATGTCGGCGGCGGTGGGAGGGGATCCCGAACCCCGGTAGGTCGAGGAGAAGGAAGCGCGAGCGGTAGAGGCGGGCGAGACGTCCTCGGCGATTTGGGAGAGGCGGACCGAGGTGAAGAAGTGGTTCAGAGCGTCGACTGCTAGGATCTCGTCGGATTGACGTTTCCGTTGCGCGGTACGAGGGGTGAGAGGGACCCGAGAGGTGTAGGGAAGGGGCGTGAGGGGCGGGAGGGAGGAACCGTGTTGCGAGGAGGAGAGGGAGGCGCAGGAGGATGGTGTTGGTGATGGAGGGAGGGAGGAGTCCATAGTCGAGGTGGACAAGTCGGAGGAGGAGGAGTGGGCTCGCGAGTGGGTGAGCGAAGGGACCATCACCGAGGAGGAGGTCGAAGCTCGGTTGCCGCCTTGCTGAGTGCTGTAGTAGCGGTCACCCTGATAGGACGAGAGAGGATGATGTACAGACAACGTCAGCACTCGTGTTCCTCTACAGTAGTCCTCCCGCTCTCCCACTTGTTTGGAAGCCTCGGAGCGAGACAACTGATTCACGAGCTTCGGCTGGAGCGGCGCGAAGGGAAAGGGAAAGACGCGACTCACCAAGTCAGCAGGACCAGCTGCACTGCTCCAAGCATCCCCAGCACATCCGAAATCCAACTCATCCATAGCAGTAGACTTCCACTTGTTGCTAAACTTTTTGACAAAGGAAGCGTGAGGCGAGGTGGAGCGAGGGATGGAGAACGTCGGCGAAGTAGGCGTGGGAGGCATGGAATCGTCACGCGAAGAAGGAGGGGTGAAGAAGATGTCCTCCTCGCCATAGTATGAAGGCGTGGGAGGAGGGGAAGGATGTGCTCGACGGTGCAGCCGAGCCGTAGGCGTTTTGGGTGGAGGAGGCGACATGGTGGAAGACGACGACGGGAGTCGAGTTGTTGTCGAACGCGGGCTGAGCTCCAGAGATGCTGGTGCGGGAGTGTGTCGGCGCTGTAGTCGAGGGCGGTGATGAAGAGCGAACGAGGTAGGAGGAGAAGGGAGAGGAGGGAGCGGCCTTTCTTGATGAAGTGTGATGGTAGTGGGCGAAGGCCGGTGATCCTCCATGGTGTGAAAGATGCGCAAAGGGCTGTGAGCGAGTCTAGGGCTAGGGAGATGTCGCAGAGGAGGAGGGGGAAGAAGGAGTGCCTTTCTTCGGGGCTCGGAGATCTGAGACTCGGAACTTGTAGCTTGTTGCTCGCGTGTCGGATAGCAGGATATTATTCGAGCGTGGCAGATGGTAGGAGGGAGAAGGGGAGCGGGACGGAGCATGCCGAGCTAGCATCTCTCCTGAAGCGAGCCGAGCCTGCTCGTTTCGGCCGGATTGGAGCCTGTATTGCAACGCGTTAGCGACTTGCTATTCGAGGAATAGAGGTGATGAGCAGGGATCGCTCCCGGGACCATGTACCTCAATCAGAAGAGTCCATTACGAGGGGGCGAGACGTCGAAGTGACGGGAGATGGCTGGGAGCGGCCAGCCTTTTACGCCTGCGGTGTGCTGTAGGCTGTACTGCTGTGGTCTAGAGTGGGTGACCAGCAAGGCGAGGCTGATGATGCTGTAGGCTAGAATCCATTGTACCGAGCCGAGCAGAAGGCGAGATGAGTGAGGAGAGAGACAAGGGACCTTGGACGATTCGTCGCCGGAGAAGGAAGGAGTGAGCGAGGTGTTGGAGTCTCGCTCCTCTCATCACTCTCCTTACTCCCTTTCACCTGATACAACTCGTCACATACTACGCAGCTTAGCTTAGTAGCCCTCAATTGCTCGCTATTCGACGGGCTGAGCCTGTGCCGGACTCGCTCTCGTCGCTTCCCGCTGCGGAGGGCTCATTTCGCACGAGGCAAGTTGGATCCTCGCTCTTTGCTGTATTTCATCTAATCAGGAGCTTCTAAACAGGTTCTAAGCACCTTTCCAAGATCAAGAGCTCAGCTACAGAGTTGGACTTGACGACAGGCGCAGTCCCGAGGTCACTTCGCTTCATTTCGTTCGACTACACGCGCTGCAACCTTACAGCACTCAGCAGCAGCACTACGACATTCTACAAATCCTTCCCCTCCTGCTCTCTCCTTCCTCCCCTTCACTTGGATTCGTCTACAACTCTCTCTCGCCCAGCCCGCAACTCGCCTGCCTCTCCCGCTTCGCACTTCGCTCTTCCCGTCACTCGTTCCCACGCTCGTTTTCGCCAACTCACTCGGCTGAGCTACAGCTACAGCAATCAACATGCTACACGACTGGCGCCCCACCCTCGCCATCACGCTCCTCTCCCTCCCCTCCTTCGCTTCCGCCTGGCGCCAGCAACGCTTCAACAACGCGCCAGCAAAAGCAGCAGCAGAGTGCATTGACGCGGCTTCAGCAACCGAGATCAACCATATCCTCCGCACAGGAGGAGAAGGAACAGCCGTCATCCTCTGCCCCTACGCCCACGTCGTAATCGACCCTCACGGCGCTCCCATCACCTTTACCGCTGCTCGCCAGTCCATCTACACCGAGGGATCACCGGAAGATCATACGAGGGCGACCATCACCATCGAGAATGACAAGGGTCATTACAGTGGAGACCTCACTACCGCCATTCGAGCGGATTGCGAGAGGTGCCGAGGAGTGCAGATTCGCAACTTGCATGTCGATGGAGGGAGGGTTGAGCTTGGTGGAACGGAGGGAGGAGATGCGTTGATTGTTGTGGGAGGAGCGCAGGGAGAGCAAGAAGTCCGCGCGGTGGATGCCTGGGGAGCGAGGGGTTACGCTATCCTTCACGCCGATGGTTCGTCTTTCGCTTGCTCTTCTCGCTCTGCAGCTTAGCTGACCTCGGTACATGAACAGAGGGACCTCAAGGAACCTGCTCCGACGTCACCATCACCGAGAACACGTTCCACACGGCCGGCGACGCTCCCCTCGACCTCATGCTCAACTCCGAGCTCGTTCGTCTGCGCGATGGAACGCCCCCGTACCGCGGTATCGAGCGCCCAGGACAATGGACCGACGGCATCAGTATCGCCTGTGCTCAATCGTGCGTCTCCTACCTTCCTTCCTCACCTCGCCGTCGCTGACTTCGATTCTCGGCGAACAGCACCGTTTCGGAGAACACCATTCGCGACGTCTCGGGAGTCGGCATCATGCTTCGCGGCGCCCATGGTTCGCAGGTCACTCAGAACACCATCGTCGCCCGCGACCGCGACATGCTCGTCGGCATCTCCATCGTCGCTCATCCCGTCTTCACCAAGCGCGCCGCTCACGTCGGTGGAGTCATCGTTCGGTGAGCTCTGTCGCTCTCTGATCACTCGACACAAGACTGACTTACTGCTCTACCCCAGTGAGAACCGCATCCACGCCGCCTCGGCCATGATCCGCGTCGGTATCGCCACGGGAGCCGGAGTCTGGTCGACCGACGAGCTCATCGGCGACCACGAAATCGCCTTCGGCTCCGAGATCGTCAAGAACCGTCTTTCCTCGTACACTGGATACTACGCCTACGCTATCGCCGTCTCGGACGCTCGAGGAATCGTCGTCAATGGCAACGCCATCTCGTACGCTCTCCTTTCCGCTCTCGCTCTCGTTGTTGCTCGGCGCTGACTCACGTCCTTTCAACGCCTACAGCGCCTCCGTCTGGGGCTTCGAAACCTCCGCCTGCTACGAACGCCCACACTTCGCCATGCCCACTCCCCTCCTCCGCGACCCTCGTTCCGTGATTGGCTCCCTCCAATCCGAGTTCAAAGACCAGCACTTCGGCTTCCTCCTCTGCGTCGGGCCCGGCACTCTCTCCTCCTCGCACGAACTCTCCCGGCATCAGATCAACGACGCCTACGTCGCTGCCCACAACGGTCGACGAGGCCAAGGACGAGGAGTCGGCGCTGGAGGACGACAAGCCACGATTCCGCAAGGGGAGGCCAACCCCTCTCGCGGCGGCGTCGTCATCGGCGGCAAAGCGGGAATGAAGGCGTTGCAGCGGAAGAAGATTGCTCGTCATGAAGGGATGGGAAGGCAGGCCGAGGCGAAGAATGTCCCGCAGGCGAGGGATGGGCATTTGGTCGATATGTGGGCCAAGGAGAGTGAGAGGCCGATGCAGGGGATGAAGATTAGGCAGTTGAAGGCGCCGAGGAGGGGCGGGAATCGGTTTGCTGATGTGAGAGCGGGTTCGGCGTAGGAGCGCGAGAGGGAGAATCTTGTAGCCTTAGCCATGTCCATAGTCTCGTCTGTCCATCATTATCATGTCGCCGCTCTTTAGAAGCCGCTTTGTACAGCTCTCACCTTGTCGAATTAGCAACATTGTCTTCCACTCAATCGGCGCCGAGAACAGATGGCGAATGAGTTCGGAGCGAGACTGAGCTACAGACTGGTGATCTCACAGGAATGCTCACACTATCGGGCTATTCACCTCGGCTGCCTCGACAGCTCTGTACCTCGACAAGCGCCAAGCCCTCTTGAATGACTCGGTGTCGACGTCGAGCAAGCCGCCTCGAGCTCCCTCTCTCTTGCATCTCGCCTCGTCTTGCTGTTCGTTCGTGACTCTCGCTGCTTGTTGGCTCTGCTAGCTGCTAGTGTGCTCAAAGTGGGTATGCTGGAGCTGGCTGGCCCTCGAAGTAGCTGATGGTCTACAGCTCTCTAGATGGAGGGAGTCGCTCGCGCTTATCTTGCTCGAAGCTCGCTCGCTGCTGGGATCGCGTGGGGTTGCCTGTCCGCTGGAGCAGTCAAGTAACTGCTTCCGACTCCCCCGAATCGAGTCTCGACTTCTGCAGTCCCTCAGACTCAGAGGCCGAGCCGAGATAATGCTCTCGCTTTCGCTCTCATTCGCGCTCTGCCGGTCTGCTGAGCCCGCGGATGGCTAGAGCGGTCGGGTAGTTCAGCTATGGAAATAGGCATACGTGATGAGTAGCTGTACAGCTGGTCTGCCCCCGAGTCGTTGAGTCGAGCGCTGAGCGCAGAGGACATGCTCGCTCACTCTCGAAGCTCGCTCTCTGCTGACGTTGCCTGGTTGCTCAAGCGATGGGGTGCCTCAGCTGGAATAGGTGCTTGCGCAGTCTGTGACGTCTGCTGCAGCGCTGCACTCATCGACTTGCAGCTGAGTTTAGAGGCCAGCTCGGCGCTCGCTCTTGACTAGTCTCTCACTTCGCCGAGCTCGCTTGATCACTGGGGGCAGTCAGGCGGCTCAGCTTCGCGATATGTGAAGGGGAGAGGCTGGCTTATATCAGCGCACCACAGCGCCACTCTAGACTCGCCGAATCGAGCGTTGAAACCCCTACCCTCCACCTCGGCTCTCGGCTCCCGTCCTCGTCGCGCTGTCTACTCTCCTGAGCTTGCCTGATGACCTGAAGCAGTCGGGCAGCTCAGCTCTACGAGATTCCTAGCCGATGAACCTGACTTCAGTATCGAGTCCGAAGCGGCCGTGCTTGAAGTGCAGGCCGAGCCACCGAGGAGAGGCAGCGTCGATTGGGACAAGGTTTGCAGGGGAATTGGAGGGGGCTGGGCAGGGTGCGCTACTGCAGCACGGTCTAGTGACGTCCTCTGTCTACAAGCACCTCGCTGGAGCCCTCAGCACTTCTCTCAATATCGCCGAGCAGAGCCGTTGTCGTTTCGGTGCTCGACTTGCTCGCTTCTCGCCTCACTTGCTTGGTGCGCTAATACCTTGCGGAACTAGGTGGCTGAGCTTCTTAGGTCGCTTGGTGGTGAGCGCGAAAGGAGGTCAGTGCGCTAGACTGATAAAGCGTGCGAGCGGCAAGGGGGAGCCGGCTCGGCGGAGGTTGGGCACGCGGTCGGGGAATAAGAGGGGTGCAGAGACGGGCATGTTGCTTCACAGAGTGGGGTGCCAGCCTTTTTTTTTTGCGCTCTCCCTGAAGACCCTGCATGAGCTACTAGCTGCTCCCGGAACAGAGCTCGAAGCTGCCGCCTGAATCGTTCTGCGAGGGGGAGGGGAGCAGGCCTAAGTGATGTGCTGCTCTCACCCAGCGGGAGGAGCGCTTCCCTTTGTCCCGCCTTGGTGCCTGCCACCTGGCTCGGCCAGGAGCCTGCACCGCGCTCGTGGGAGTCGCAGTCGCTCGTTCTGCTCAGCGTTGCCAGCTCGGCGGGCTGTTAGTGCGCTTTCAGGCTGCTCGGTACTCGCCTCGAGGGTGCTACTGACTAGGCCTTTGCTCATCAAAAGTCCCGATTAAAGAAAGAGGCTGGAAAGGCGGTAGCGAGTCTCGAGCTGAATCACTTCAAGCCCGGCGGGCGCACACGGGGTTCTGAGACGTACAGCTGCTCTTCGCTGCGGGGTGGCTCGGCTCTTTAGGCCCAAGAAAAAGGGTCCGCCGTGTACACCAGTGGCCTGATCGAGGTCGGGCTACTCACAAGATTCGAGAAGCAGCTCGGCGCTAAGTGACCAGCTGACACGGCGGGCGGGACAGCGCTGAGATGAGCTGATGTGGTCTGAGACTCTGCGATGCAGATCTTCAGACGCTTCTCGATTCTACGGTCGTCTTGCACGAGCACACACTGCTCGCCGCGCTTCATCTTACCGAGTCGCGACTTGACTTCTGTGCTAGGCGTCGGCGAACGGAGGCTGGAGAGTGATCAGAGGACTTCCCTGCATGTGCAGGGAGGAGTCTGATCTTTTCCTTCCGGCACACCTCGCTCAGCGCTGCTTGGGGATCTACACGCGCCAGCTCACGGCTCACGTCTCGGTCGCCGAGCTTTCGCTCGTCGACGCTCATGGACGTTAAGGGGGCTGAAACTCTTTGACGAAGTGCAGCGGTCGCCTATGAGAGTTAATCTCGAGCTGTCGACTCGTCCTCGAACCTCGGACGCTCAGCGACTCCGCACCATGTAGCCAGCTCGCCGCCCTGCTCGGCGGTCGATGTCGCCGGCGCTGAAGAGTGGATCTACTTCTAGTGGAGGTGGGTGAGCTCTTCTGAATGCAGGTCTCTCTTTGTTGCCGAGTTTATCTGAGATGTCATAAGTCTCGGGTGTTGGTGACATGTCATTTCGGCGAGAGCTCGCCGGCTTCTTCGCTCGCAGTCGGCGGCTGAGGGAGGGTGAGACACTGAGGGTAGGCCCAGCTCTACATCAGAATAGAGGTTAGCCTTTAATCCCACTCGATCTCCGCTGCCGCTTCTTGCGCTCTTGCCTATCGCGCGCGCCACCAGCTCGCTTTTTCGCACTGCCCCTTTCGGCGCCGAGCACGAGGGCACTGAGGGTCGCTGCTGGGCTGCTTTGCATCTGGCAGCGTCCTCTTCAATCACTATCATCCCTCGTCTGAACCTGTACAAAACAGCAGACATGCTTCCTGTTGGCAGGAATGGAGGAAGCGAAGCGAGACGAGCTCGGCGCAAGTGTAGGGACGGCGGAGTCAACGTCATAGCGGCTTTTCTGCTGCTGGGAAAGCTAGACAGCTATCCTGACGTCTTCCGTCGCGAAGCTCGGAATCAGCTCCAAGCCTGCTGAATCGATACAGCGCGCTGCTCGACTTTCGCCCTGCGGCGCAGCGGGAGAGCATGCTGAAGTGAACTGCTACCCTGGTGAGCGGGGTTGGCTGACATCTCTGCACACGGTGACTTCGATGACTTCTCCGAATGACCTTGCAGGGCTCGAATCAGCTCTCAATTTGCACCAGCTGCCGGAGTGAAGGAGCTCGGCGGGCGATGAGACGGCTTGAGGCTGCTCGCTGCTCTGTATTGTGGGGCTGCAGCAGCTTCTGATAAGGCGGATCGAGCTGTCACATATATATTGCTGCTCTGCTGCCGAAAAGGGAGTGACTGCAGCTTCCCTTCGGTTAGCCCTCTCTTCCAGCCGTCGGCCGAAGTTCGACTCCGCGCTTTTGCTGCTCAGGAGACCCAATGGCACCCTTTCGACGTTAGTGACAGCGACAAGAAGCACGCACTTCCTTTGTATCATCGCTCTTGCGGTGTAGAGGGGCCACCAACCCTGCAGAAACGACCGGGAGCTGACTCGGACTTGCTGTTCCCCAGGTCGTTTCGCAGTGAGGAGAGGACGCTCGAGTACAGCAAGATGATGGAGGAAGGGTCGTAGCTGGATCAAAGTGCAGAGTTGTCACCTGTAGCCGCTAGCCGCCATACAAAGAGCTCAGCCTTAAACGCTGCTCGGCGAAGTCGACCTCGGCGCAAGAAGCGCTTGACGAGAGCTGCTGGGTGAGCCCCGGCGAACAGAAAGTTGAGAGTGATACACTGCTACATGGGCCTGCGCCCTTGCCATCCAACCCTCAGCCCCTCTCGGAGCTCATCTCGCCCCCTCCCCGCTCACTCCACACTCCCTTGCCCTCGCCCGCTCCACTCGCCTGATCTCGTCTTCTCATCTGCGCCGCCGCTACTCGCCTGGAAAGCTGCAGAAGGAAGCTCTACTCGACTGCTACACGCCCACTCGACTACTGCACCTCAACACGAGCTCGAGAGGACGCTCTACTGGCGCATCTGCTGCGAATTGAAGGTGAATTTAGGGTGGCCGGGCTGAGAGGGTGAGAGGACAGGATGTAGGAGGGGCTGCTGCTGCTGCTGGGCTTGGAACGGGGAGCAGCAACTGGGGAGCAAGGCGCCCGGGTCGACTGAGGCTGCCCAGTCTTGGGACTCGGCGCTGCAGAGGGGACGGCACCGGGAGGAAGAGAACAGCAGTGTACACCAGCACACGAGACTCGCATACTGACCCTCTCCGCCTCTCGCGCAGAGTTACCTCCCCCTTCCCCACCCTCGCCGACCCTTCTCCGACTCGCTCGCTCGCTCGGCATGGCAGTCATTGAGGATTTACCGGTCGAGCTGCTCTATCACATCATTGAGCTCATCAAGGGAGACGGGAGAGCGCCCCTAGCGACCTCTCTGGCAAGCTCATCGCTGGTCGCTCGAGCTTGGAGACGCCCGTCGCAGGAGCTCCTTGCCTACAACTTGAACGTCAACAACCTATCGTCGTTGGCATTCCCAATCTGGGTACGGCTGAACTCTCGTCGCAAGCTTCGCCGAGTCCAGCTGTCCTCCCAAAAGGCGAAAGTGGTACTAGAGCTCTTGGCTGTGCACAAGGCGACTGTGAAGAGCTTGAAACTGGTCTCGACACGCTCAACTGACTTTGACCTGTATGCTGCGAGCCCTGAGCTACTAGCTGGTGCGTAACGGCTTAACTTCGTGAAGCGCCGGCGCCAGCACTGACGCCTTCTCGTGCAGGCGTTGAGTCCCTCACCATCAGGGGACCCTTCCAGAAGCCACTATCCATTCCTCCAAACACCACGCTCAAGCTCATCAGCCTCCATCTCAACGCCGACTCTCCTCCATCTTCGGCCTTCCTCCACTCCCTGTTCGGCGCGGCGCCTTTCTTGACTCGTCTCGAACTCACCAATGGGTTTCTGAAAGGCTTCCCGACGGGATTCATCAACGCGGTAGATGCTGTTGCCTCTCGACCACTTCACTTGACCATGCCCCGCCCTCGCCCCTACTCGGCGGCTCCTCCCTCGTTCGACGTCCTCGCCTTTATCGCCTCCTGCACGTCTCTGAAGTCGCTTGAGCTCGTCCAAGTCAACCTCGATATCATTCAAGCGGTTCTGACAACTGTTCGCGTACCCCTGGTTCTCCTGGACACCTACCTCGACTGCGACTGGACGCTGCACGACGATCCCGTCGCAACCCTCGTTGCCATTCTCGATCTGCCTACTGCAGTGGGGCTCAAGCGCTGGAGGCTTCGTACCGGCGAGAAGTGCGTGGGGCTGGCGAAGGAGAGGGCATCGTGGGAGCACGCCTGCCGAGCTCGAGGGATAGAGCCTCGCGACGAACGGCGCTTCTTCACTGGTGAGTTGTGATGCAAGTCTTTCCTCTGTCTCGAGCGGGAGCTGACTTTTCCCCCCTCTCAGATCTCTGCTGAAGGTGATATTCGTCGCCTCAAGCTCAGCCTGTCCACCGAGGCGCGAACTGAGTTCGAGCGAGCTTCTCGCAAACGACCACCACCCTACACGAGGCTGAGAGACCAGGAACTGCGGATCAACTTCTTTACGCTGTTCATGTTATGTAATGTGAGTTGCTGCTGGGCTCTTGTTCCCCGTCGAGTTCGGCGCTGATCTCTCGCTCTCTTAGCAGATGAAGTTGGGATCTTGCAACGCTGCTCTCCCCTGCTTCATTTGCGCCGAGGTCTTCAAGAAGTTGAGCGCTCTCTCGTTGTGACTGCTTGCGTTTCATCCGTCATCGGATCGCGTGGAAGAGCAGGCTTCGTCTCGGCCGACTGCCCTCGCTCGTCTCAAGCTTGTATGCTACGAGGAGTCGTGTAAGCCACCAGAGATTGCTCAAGGACGACCCGCACCTATCGTTGGCCTCCCTCACTACCTACAGCACCTTCGGACCCTCCTCGGCTTCGACCCCCTCCTCTCGGTGCCAGGGCTCGTCCTCTCCGTCCCCTCCTCCGCCTCGCTCTTCTCCTGCTCCCCCTTGGCGTCTCTTCTAGCTTATCTCAGCTCTCGCCCGGTGAGAGGGTGGTCCGAGCTCAGCTGAAGTGAGGGACTACAAGAAGGAGAGCTGAGATGCTCGGGGCGCAAGTTGGTTCCCTAGTAGTCGCCTCTCCCGCTCGCTCGTCGTCGCCACCAAATCTTCAAGATGCTCGCTCGCGCTTCCACCCTCGCCCTTGTCGCCTCCCTCGCCGCCGTCGTCGTCGCTGCTCCCTGGGGAGATGGTGAGGACATCAGGGTGAGTTGCTCGCTGTTCCGTCTGTCCGTTCTCGCTGACCTTCTGCTCTACTTCTCAACAGTTTGTCGAGGTCAAAGCTATCA